>JAOXNN020223406.1:0-14372 GCA_028571205.2 Hydropsyche betteni
CGACTTATATAATTGGGCTATTAAAGAAATATATTGATAATGTAATATAATTAGAAAATCTTACAGTTTGTCTTATACTAAAACAATCAATGTGAGATCCAGCAATAAATTTTGGGTCTTTATTTATTTCATCTGGTCTTGCCCATCTATCGAAGTCTCGTTTTTGTTTCGATGATAGAGCAAGAAGACCATCTTTATCAGTAAATGGTAACGCATAACGATAATTTTCTGAGAGATCGATACTCATAAAAGGCACAAATTGATTATTGTTTATCGATGAAGTTTGACTCAAAACATATTTCTCTTCTTTTGAGTACATTTCTTGCCCAGGAGTTACTTTCAAATGAGCACTGTTTCCACGGTGAAGGGTATTTTCTGGAATTAATTTAAATAAGATCAGATTATTTGTGATGTGGAAGTGAACCAATGAATAGATAACATACTAGGAGTAGATTTAACAGATACGGTTGGCGTAGTGGAAGGTGATGAAATGTTGGAGGGTTTTATTTCATCTTCGTTTTCTTCTTCGATATGAGTAACACATTTTGATGATATTCCTTTTAATTGTTCTGCTCTTTCCAATGCCTCTTTCAAAACACTGTTTAATTTTTTTTTTGTTTGAGGATCTGTACATTCCTGAAAGTAGTATAAATATTGTAATAATCTTCATTAATAATAAAAGCATTTATTTCAAAATTATAAAACGACGTACGATTGTAATCCCTAGTTCTACAGCTTGTGCATAAAGGTCCACAGCAACATCTTTCAATTCTGATTTATCAGCATCGAGTGCTTGTTCAAAAAGAAAATAACAACGGCGCAATTTTTTTTCTTCTTGATTTTGAGATTCCATATCTACAAAACAAGCAGAACATTATTATAAAATTGTAGCGAATATTTAAAAAACAAGTACACTAAATACCAAGTTCAGCTAGTTGCATTGCTCTTTTACGGTATTCATCAGCTTTTGTATTACAAGCCAAAGCACGATCCATTGGCATGTTAAGTGCGGAGTTTTCGAGTAAATTCGCAGCGAAATTATAATACTCTATTGCTCTTTGTACATTATTAGCAGAATCGTATTCTGTTGCCATTTTGGCGAATCTGAGGCCGTCTTGGAATTCCTCCATATTTTCAAACCTTTTTTGTTAATACTAGAAATATTTACGGAAACACTAAACGGAACTATGTTCCGTTTACAGATAGCCAAATTATATTAAAGTTCAAAATAATAAGCATCTAGAACCGAAAATGAGTTAACTCATGACTCACATCAGTCCGAAAACTGATGTCTATAATGATAATATTAAAGTGTTACCCGTTACAAAAAATTGTCATTGTGACGTTTATTTTTTTTATTTTTTTAATATGTCCACATTCTCAAATTGATGAAAAAGTTAAAAATATTTAAATGTGTGATGAAATATCGTTTGATTTTAGTAAATTTTATTAATAAATAAAAAATGAATACTTATTTGTGCATTAACAAAATATGATGACTAGACGTTTGCCAAAACGACACTAGAATACATGACAGGTTTTAGGACAATTGGAGGATTACGATTATATGATAAATAAATGCTGCTTCGAAAATAAGACCAAACGAAAAATATCGTTCATTAAATAGCTTATTATACTGCTCTATTTTCTATCATTAGCAAATAAATAAATAAATAGATTTTTAAGAATTTTCTAGGTACAATAAAACACTTTCATTAGATAGCCGAATATATGAAACTTATCGAACGTCACTATTTTTTTAAATTAAAATATTCGTTTGACTTTCATTTCGTATCGATTTATTATATATTTTTGAAACAATGGAAGGTGTCGTAAAAGACTCGGTCCCATCAGTTTTTTCACTGAATATTGTAGGCATTCCCACTTGATAATTGATCCCATAAGGTTTCAAGTGATATATCAAATAATCTAAAACATACATTTGATTTGGAGGAATATAATGGAAAGAAATTGCATTATCTGAGCAACAGTCTAGTCCCTGAAAAATAATTCATAAATACTAAAATCACAATTATAAGTAGAGATACTAATGTCCAAAATAATTCTTACTTCGTCAGTTTTATAATAAATATACTTCCAATACCAAAAATCGTCATTTTCATGATTTGGAATTAAATGTTGTTCAGGAACAAAAGGGAAAAATCTTCCTCTTCCATCAGAATCTCGAGAATCTCCTGCTTCGACTCCAACGTTTTCTAAGCATTTTCCTGCCAAAAAATAAAAAAACGGTTCAATAATCAAGTTGTCAATAACAATACAATGATAAATCAATTTTAAGAACCTATTTCAACATCCTCGTCTCCATCATTATCAGATCGACAAAGAAGGGAATTATTCAGTGCCTTTTCCACAAATAGATCTAACGCTGCTCTACTTAATATATACCCAGCCCCCCCACTCATATAACCTTGTTCGACATAAGGTTTAAAACGGCACCCAAAATAAATTGGATCCAAAGAGTTTTCTGAAGATAACATATACCGCAAATTTTCAACAACAACATAACTGCAATATACAAAAATAGGTTTAATTAGATATGTTTTATATTTCGACAATATGCAATAAGCATTTTTAATACACGAAATATGACAATAAAACTTACGTGTCATCATCAGCTTTTAGAAACCAGTCAGCATCATTTTTGTGATGCTTATAAACATATTTGAATGCTTCTTTCGTTTTTGCCCATAAATTATCTCGACCTTCATTGACGGGTAAAGCTACAGTAGGCAATTGTTCATCTAAATAAAAATATTATTGTGATTTTTAATTTTTGAGTCGAACACAATAATCATTCACTTTTTTGATTTCATAAATAAAATTACCATAAGTGGAGCTCATAAACAGAAGGATATTACAACGGTTGCCCCATGTGTATTTTACATGTTTAGCTTTTTCTTCGTGATTTGAAGGGTTTGTCATAATCCAGCACAAAACGCGAATCTTCTTCGCGAGATTATCTGCAACAGTTCTATTTTCATTTTTATGAAACTTTTCATCGGCACCATGTTGTCCAACATCAAACGAGGAATCAGCAACACCTTCAAAGTCACTGTCTTGAAGATAGTGAGAATGACGGTTGTTCTGTTGTCTGTGAAACAATATAAAGTTTTTTTTAAGGACTGAATATCAATAAATCAATAATATGCCATTTATTTATTGAAATTCTAAATAATATGAAATGTACCTAGGCCAAAAGTTTCCATTATTATAGTTAGTAGACACAAGAATAATAAAGGCGAAACTAAATCCAGTATAAAGTCCAAACGTGAAAGTCAAAATAAACTTACGCCCCAATGCAGGTCTTGTTGCTGAGAAAAATAAAATTGTCATTATTTCGAATTGAAAAAAAATGTCAAATTTATCGTTAAATGATGAAAATAACGATATTATAATATTAAATGATGATAGAGCTTAAAATATCAGCAAAAAAATAAATGCACATTAAAATTCGGCATCTATGTTCATTTTTTCTGAAAAACCATATTACAATTATAATATTGATTAAATATATCGAATGTTTATAGGTATTATTTATGGTTTTAGCTAGGTTAGTAGGACTAGTGCGTCCGCACGCTAAATAAATAATAAAAATTCCAAAATTACCTGTAGTGTATAAAATACCCATTTGATATTATCATTTATGAATGTTTGGATGACTGAAAATTTCAAATAATAATTTAGAACGAACACAAGTAATTTGAATGTTAAATAAGTGTTTTTTAAAATAAATCATACCAAAACGGATCAAACGTTTGATGCGAAATTTCTGAACTAATAAAACTTTTCTATTGAACGTTTGAATAACGTCCTGCATCATGAACGAGCTTAAATACTTCGAGATTTGTTTTAATCGGAAAGAAATAAATATGAACAAGTGTTTTCATTTGTTCCAAACTAGACAATAATCCATTATCGGAGCAAACCGATGAGCTATGTATTTATTTATAAACAGTTGCCATTACAATTGTAAAGAAACTAGGTTGGAACAGAATAAAAAAAAAAATAAAAAAAAAAAATTTCTTTCATTTGAAAAACAGACATCAAATATTCCAATGCGTTATAACAAACACAAATGAAACAATAAAAGGTCATCATCACTTTATCGGTCGTCGTTTGGTGAGTACAGTAAACCCCCATATAACGTCAATATAGCAACCACGTTATAAGGAGGGAAATTGTAGGGGGTTAAGGTTTTTCAATTTCGTTTTTTAATTTGAAGGAAATCAGTAAATCGAACATTTTCTTTTTTTTTGGATAATTTGATGTGTTAATTATCGCAAATGACTTGACTTGAAATCATAAGAATGTACGTTATAGGGGAGTTTACTTTATAGCTAAATCCGGCCCTGAGTGTATGACAGTGCAACGAATGTTCATTATCAGTAAATTCGTAGAACAAATGTTGATCCACGAACAGTGGCGGGTTTAACGGTACGTTAAGTGGCCTCTTTGGACTGTCCCCGATATTGACTAATTAAAAAAGGAGACCCGAATTTTTATTTCATTTATTTTTTTTTTAATAAGAAAGTTTTTTACGTATCGAATAATATTGAAAAGCGTGGTTCTTTTTTTTCGGAAAGTTCTTTTACGTTTCGAATAATTCTGAAAAGTATTGTTGTTTTACTAAAAAGTTTTTACGAACTTTTTTTCTTAGCGTCCGTTCACGGTTCTGATCACTAGTATTCTTAGATTTCATGACCCATGTAAAATATGTTTCTTTATTTTTATTTTAAAATTATGGAATGAATAATAATTTGATGAGGGAAGGGCCCCGAAATATTTTACTGCTTAGGGCCACCACTCAACTTAAGCCGCCCCCGAAATTTGATCATCGGTTGGGGTTTTCGCGGGATCCGGAACAAAGTTACGAATATGCAGACCCCTATTTCTGAAAAAAAAAATCCGTATGTGATTTTTCCAAATAATCATCATGGCCGTGGGCTCAAGGCGTTAAAAATTTCTGGAGGCCACCCATAACCTACACAATATATTACACAAATATGCAGGACTGAATTCCAAACCTGGGGTCCAATTTAAGTGTCTGGTTACCCTCAAATTAATGCAAAAGTTAAACTTGTTTAAATGTGCATCAATATATTTTTTTTATTTTAATAAATTGTATTAATATTATACACAATAATAAAAGCACTTATTTTTATTCATTAACAAAATATGGTCTATTTGTAAATTTTCTTTATTTACAACGAAAACATACTTAAAAAATAGCACAATGATAAATATCAAAATTATAAAGAGTAAATTTTAAACGGCGAGACAAAAAACCATATAATGGTTCATTATAAATTGCACCTATTTCTGCTCATTCACATTTTCAAACATTACACACAAGCCTGAAATTAATTAATTAAAAATAATAATTTACTATCGAGTACTTCTAAGGTTTCTCTAAAGAATTTAAATACATTGAATCATTGCAAAAAATATATAATTATAAAAAAAACTATAACAAAAACAACAGTATATATTATATATGCGTTATCCTTTTTTGTTGCAATTACTTTTGTTTTTCTCAAAATATAACATTTCACTAAAAAAAAACTAAAAAAAACAATATGTACTTATATATTTTGCATAAAGTTGAATTTACTTACTGAAAATCATTAACTGGCCCAATTTGAATGATCTGATTGTGAGTTTGATCCGACTAGTATAAAAAATATTTACAATTATATTTGGAGTGACATGACTACACAAATAGGCCATTCGAATAACAAAATGCTCAATGGATATTTAAATTATAATATAACAAAACTTTTGATTTATCACTTTTTTAAATGCTAGATAAATAAGCTTTGGTACGTTTTCTACACAAAATAGACATCAAATTCATATTACAAATAATAACATAGAAAAAATACTTCATGAAGTAATTATTTATATCAAATAATGACAATGCGTATGTCGAATAAAATGAGATACTCATTATAAAAGTAAAAAAATCTCGATTTTAGGAACACAAAAAATATTCTAACAATTTCAAATTGAAAAAAATTATATAGGTCCGTAATACAATAAACCGTTTTAATAAAAATTGCACTAATATGTGAAATCTATCTGGCATTATTCATTTTTGAAATTGTAATATTCATTTGACCTTCATTTTTTATAGAAGTATGTTCTTTTAAAGGAATTGAAGATTTTGTAAAAGATTCGACAACTTCAATTTTTTCACTGAATATCGAAGGCATTTCCATTTGATAATTGATTCCATAAGGCTTCAAGTGATAGATTAAATAATCTAAAACATACATTTGATTCGGAGAAACATAATGGAAAGAAACTGCATTGTCGGAACAACAGTCTAATCCCTGAAAAAATAATCCATAAAAGATTAAAATCACAATTATAATATATACAGAGATAATAATGTTCAAAATAATTCTTACTTCGTCAGTTTTATAATAAATATACTTCCAGTACCAAAAATCTTCATTAACATGACCTGGAATCAAATGATGCTCAGGCACAAAAGGGAAAAATCTTCCTCTTCCATGAGAATCTCGAGAATCTCCTGCTTTGACTCCAACGTTTTCTAAGCATTTTCCTGGAAAAAAAACAAAAATTTTGGTGTCATAATCAAGTCGTTAATAAAAATTGAATGATAAATTAATTTCAAAAACCTATTTCAACATCCTCAGATCCATCATTATCAGATCGGCAAAGACGAGATTTTTTCAGTGCCTTTTCCACAAATAGCTCCAACGCTGCTCTGCTTAAAACATACCCAGCCCCACCACTCATATAACCTTGCTTGACAAAAGGTTTGAAACGACACCCAAAATAAATTGGCTCCAAAGAGTTTTTTGAAGATAACATATACCGCAAATTTTCAACAACAACATAACTGCAACATACAAAAACACGTTTAATTAGATATGTTTTATACTTCGACAATATGCAATAAGCATTTTTAATACACGAAATACAAAAATAAAACATACGTATCATCATCGGCTTTCAGAAACCAGTCAGCATCGTTTTTGTGATGCTCATAAACATATTTGAATGCTTCTTTCGTTTTAGCCCATAAATTATTTCGACCTTCACTGACTGGTAAAGCTATAGTTGGCAATTTTTCATCTGAATAAAAGTATTATCATGATTTTTAATCTAATTGTAAGTCGAATGCAATAATCACACGCCACTTTGATTTTATAAATAAAATTACCATAAGTGGAGCTCATAAACAGAAGGATATTACAGCGGTTGCCCCATGTGTTTTTTACATGTTTAGCTTTTCGTTCGTGATTTGAAGGATTTGTCATAATCCAGCATAAAACGCGAACTTTCTTCGCGAGATTATCTGCAACAGTTTTATCTTCATTTTTATGAAACTCTTCATCGGCACCATGTTGTCCAACGTCAAATGAGGGACCGGCAACACCTTCTAAGTCACTACCTTGATGAGGATCATGTGAATGACAGTTGCTCTGTTGACTGTAAAAGAATAGTAAGTTTTTTTAAGCAAAACTATTAAATTACTAATATAGAATTTATAGACTGAAATTCTAAATAATTTACCTTAGGTTGTGTGCATTATAGTCGGTAGATACGAGAATAATATAAGCAAAACTAAATCCGGCAGAGAGTCCAAATGTGAGAGTCAAAATAAACTTGCGCCCCAAAGCAGGTCGTGTTGCTGTGAAAAATAGAATTATCGTTATTTCGAATTCTGAAAAATATTAAATTTATCGTTAAATGATAAAAAAAGTATCGTTGAATAATAAACTGTAAAATATCAGCAAAAAAATTAAATCCACATTAAAATATGGCCTATATGTTCATGTTTCCGAATAACTATAATCTCAATGGGAAATGCTGATTAAGTAAATTGAATGTACAATTATAGGTATTATTATGCTTTATGATATCTACTAAATTATTGTGCGGATATTATATACCAAATTCTGTTTGCAAACATTTTTACGTGATTCAAAATATATAAATAAAAAATTTAAACAATATTTGATTTGATTGAATAAGTTCCTAATAAAGTACTAGCATCTTTTTTTGAAAAAAATGCTATATAATAATCAGTCAGTGGAACTTTTTTACTAACAAACATTAAGTTTATGAAATGAAATTAGATATATAAATAAAATCAACAAAGTTGCATACTTTTTCGTATTATTTCCACATCTAAGATAATTTTTTTATTTTCCAAAGGAAGCAACGTACATTTTTGCGCAATTACCAGATATTTCAGGAAACTTATCTATTGTGTTAAAACCAATTGAAAGTATATTTATTTATATATTATGACAAAATTTTGCATATCTACAACTATTTAAATATAATCATATACGTTATCTGAATGCCATGCATGAGGGTATTGTGGGTAAAAATACTGCGCTGTGATTATATAGAAATATTTGAATTAATTGACTGAAGCGAATGTCGGTTGATATTTTCATAATTATCATTGTAAAAATATGGTATAATTTAATTTTAATAATTATATTTGTACGTTGTGATTGTCAAAAGTGAAAATTTTAAATACATAATAACAAAACGAGTTTAAAAATATATAGTAAAATTTATTACCTGTAGTGTTTAAAATACCCATTTGATATTGTCATTTATGGATGGTTGGATAACTGAAAATTTCAAATAATAATTTTAAAACGAATACAAATCGTTTAAAAAATTAATAAATCATACTGAAACGGAGCAACGGTTTGATATGAAATTTCCAAACTAGCACAACTTATCTATTTGATTACAAATGCTTGAATACTACTGTGCATCGCGAACAAGCTTAAAATCTCCGAGCCCGGTTTTAATCGGAAATAAATAAATTTGACCAAGTGTTTTCATATACTCCCAACTAAATCAGAATGCATTATCGGATCAAACCGATGAATTATTTATTTACGAGCAATTATCATTATAATTGAAAAGAAACGAGGTTGGAATTGAATTCGAAAAAAATTCATATCGTTCAAAAAACAGACATTCAAACTGATTAAATCATAATCATAAACATAACCGATTAAATCATACTAAAAACGGAAACGCTTCGAGCTTTTCATAAAAGAAATGATTGCACATACAAGTTTTTTACTTCAAGTTGAATTTTTTCCACTTTGAACCAATCACTTTCCATTTCAAACGAGATATTCTCCGTTTTGAATAAGACATTTATTTCAAATTAATATAGTTTATAACATTTTAAGTATTTTTTTGGACGATTAAATACAATAGGGCTGTTTGATCTTGACTTTGAAGATTCAGATGATTGTAAAATAATTTGTCTTTGCCTGCATAAATGTGCCAGAAATAAAAATTAGGTATTTGACTTATTGTCAGTATCTATTGGCCTAAAATTTTCACATTTATTTAATTATGTAGTATATATGTAATTTTGAAGAATTAATTCTAGATATGTAAAAATGTACAAAATCGGGTAAACTACAATGTAACCCTGCATCAAATTATTTTAGCAACATCTAGATGCGTTTCTTTCATTTTCTTTTTGGAAATTGTGAATTTGAGGGGTTGGTTGGGTAAAAGAGGCATTTGATTTACATATTTATTTAATTCGATATGAGATTAGCTCTCGTATAAGGTATATAGACTAGAACCTCTATATTTGATGGGAAGACCTTGTCCCGCAGTGAACACACAACAGGTTGATAATGATGATGATTTATTTAATGCAGCGTGTCTAAGTCAGTTAAAAGTTTGAACGTAGTTATTACTGAATGGGTTAATTTTATTCAATCAGATATTCAGATTGACAATTTTTTTTATGGGTGTCACTATATTGACATAATGAAGGGACACAATTTTTTTTACTGCAAGTTTTCCATTATCATTCGCATTTGTAGTACTAGTAAGCGATTCGATAATGATAACGGAGAAAAAATATTTTCAACATGACTTGAATCGACGAACATTTGAAATGGAAACGGAAAAAGTATTCTATATAAAATGGAGAATACTTCATTTGAAATAGAAAGTATTTGATTCGAAGTGGAAAACATAGTATAAAAAAAAAACTGTAGCGTGGTGACCCCACGAGATTATTTATCGGTATTACAAAAGCGAAAAAATATTTTCAACATACTACGGATAGACTCGAATCGACATGAAAAATATCTATATAAAACTCATAGCATTCAATACGAAACGAAAAATATTCGATTCGTAAAAACTCGAGGCGGAACACCACCATCAATATTCACGTCAAAACGCCCGGGGGCGGGGACGTCCCCCCCGGAGCGGCGGCGGGGGGCGGAGTCCCTGAGGGGGCGCAATTTACGGAACGAAACGTACGATTCTCTACGCACGACAACCAACCGCCCGCCGATATGCCATCGGGCGCAGCGTCCGCACTCGCCCACCAACACAGCCGCACTGCGCTCGTGTGTGTTGTGTACGGCCACATTGACGTTTATCCAACGAGGGCCGTGCACGGCCATGACCTGTGAAAGTCGATCGGAAATATGGCGGTTTTTTGCGATCGGGGAATGTGGTGGGAAATCGGCACTGATGCGGTTGAATACGGAGACGGATGAATCTGTCTGATGTAGTTGAATGGTAAATTATGTTTTTGGCGTTCTGTATTTGTTTGAAAGAGAGTTGGCAGTACTGATCGGTTTTGCGTCTCTCGCTAGTTATGTTCTTTTTGATGGTAAATTTTCTTGATTTCAAAAATGTGCCAAATAGCAGAAATATACAGTAACCCCCTCTCCCCTATAACGTCGAGATAGGTTCGACGTTATAGGGGGGAATTTAGGGAAATCAATAAATGAAACATTTTCATTTTTTTTTTGACATTTTTACGCGTTAATTGCTTGTTTCAAATACATTTGAAACAAATTTAAAAAAATGACTTTACAGGGGGGATTTACTGTAATAGGTTTTGACGAAGATTCGATACTTCAGTTGAAATATTTTAGTTGATGTTGCTTTTTGCAATTATGCACTCAGGTGGTGGGCAAGTTTGACTTTTGCATTGTAAATTGTTGCATGTCAAAGGTTTCCTTATCGAAAAAATAAATGTTCCAAACGAATGCATATAAAAGTAATTTAAATTGGAAATATATTTTTTGAATAATGGATTAAATCATAATTTAAATCTGTTGTCTTTTTGCAGAAGTTTCAATGTTGAAATATTTTTTTAAGTAGAATACGAACATTTCAATTGTGTATCATTAAAAGTAATTATAAAAAATAGGTAACAAAATAAAAAAGAGGATGTTGTAATTTTTATCAATATGAGTTTTTAATAGATGTTGTGAAACCACATTTTACATGAGTATTCATAAATTGCTTTACTCGATGACCAAACTAATACCGTTACATTAAATTTATAACAAGATAAAACAGTATAAGTATTAACAAATAAAAGCAAACCTTAAGATCCAATATTTTATTCTAAGAAATAGTGCATTTATTATGGACATTTAAATACAATTTATTTACTAATTACGATGTGTCTACATCTCCAGCATCTACCATTTCAAAATCCCTCCCCGTCGAAGATAGCTGGCTATTTTCTGATTCACTTTCAGTGTTATCGTGAAGCATAGTCGATTCAGGAATGTCATTTTTACCATCCCTTGAAATTGAAAATATGATTATTTGAAAGTTAATTTATATACTGTTGAAATAGGTTTTATGAAAATATGAATGTGAAAAACATACTTATCATTTTTCTCATGAGATTCTTTGCTGAATGATTTTGATTTTGGATCAATCTGGTCCTGTTCAGCTTCATCGTCTGAACATTTTTCTTTCTTTTTCTTCTTTTTGCCTTTATCTGTTTTATTTGGTGGGCAATAATCTTTTCCTCTATATTCGTACTAAAACATTAAGCGATGATTCTGAATTAACAAGTTTGAAAAGTGGAACAAATTATCATAATAAAGTAATAACATTGTACAGGTGAGAATTAATTTGAAATAAGGAAAATTATTTTTTACTATTTTAAAATTTATCATAGAAAATGGAAAATATGATTTACGACACAAGTATTTAAATGTATTTTTTTATAATATAAAATTTTGTATAACGGTGTATTTCAATTAGTTACATAGACACTCATTAACTTTTATATTAGTCTTCAATGGATAAATTTTAACTGAATTTTTTTTAATCAACCGAAATTTTGATATTTAAGAAAATTTTCAGCCATAACAAAAGATAAATTCGATTAAGATTGAATTTATCTGTTCTGTGTATTACTTTACATATTTATTCCAGCTCAGTACAGTGTTTGTGTGAATATTTAATTGACTAATATAATTTATCTGTAAAATTAAAGTTTATTACTTGATAAAGTGGCCAGAACGATGCGAAGAATCCTACATCTTCTGTTAAATTAGGTAGCAGCCATAAATGATGTCTAGATAGCGTCAAAATCCATACTAAGCAGAATACTATAACGCGCAGAGTTGTCAGGGCTATAATCAAAACGAGGAAACACGCTGCCGCTACACTCAAATAATAGACACCTTTCCTGTAAAATAAATATCACTCGATGTTAGTACACATAAAATATATATCAGCCTCAATAAACCGAAATTTTTGAAGTTTAAAACATGTAAATCACCTAACACTTGGTGGCCATAATGGAAACATGCAGATTCCTATTGCTGCAAGAACTAATAAAGCTCCAAATAACCAATAATATAAAGGAATCGGGTCATAGATCCAAACGTAAGCCTCGGGTCCATCAATGAATACTTGATCCAAGTGCATGTCGAGGCGAATTTTACGTTTTCGTTTTTCTTTCTCTTTCACTTCACTCTGAAATTGTGAAAAATCACAATGAATGTGTAAAATTTTAGCGAAATATGTGACAATATCTTTGAATTCGCTCACTTTGCCTTCTCCCTGACTGTCGATTGTATCGTCTCTTCTCCTATCTTCTCTTTCTACTCTTTCAGTGTCCTTCTTTTTAGATTTACCTTTCAACTCTTGTTCAGAAACTGGTACCTGATGCATGAAAATTACGTTAGAATAATACCGAATAAAACGACAAATTTAATCAACATACCTTCACCGCCCTGTGGAAAAATCTGTGCAGAAGCATATCATTAAGGAAATCGGTAACGTCTGACCGCTCCGTGAACAAAGGAGTGTCTCCCGTACCCCAATGGGATTTCAACAAAGCGTCGACAGCCTTACATCCTAAAAAGTAAAACATCATCGTAACAGAATCGATTGTTAAATTATCGAGTCGAACTAGGGTTGCCAACCGTCCCGGATTGGCTGGGATTGTTCCAGAACTGAAATTGCTGACCCGTGTCCCGAACAAGAGGGGTTGAAACACAACTTCGTATATGTAAGTGATTCCAATCAATACAAACATGCTGTTTTTTTTATTTGAAGAATAATGTGCTTAAAGAATTAATGCAGTGTTTTATTTTAACATAAATCTTATAATTTAAATACAACAGTGCCAGCGGACATGAGGGGGGGAGATTCCCTGTCTTAGGATTGCCATATGTACATGTCCCTGTTTTGAGGCTTGTGTCCCAGTGTCCCCTTCAAAAGGATATTTGTCCCAGTTTTCCATAAATATTATTTAAAAAAATATTTTTCTGATAGTATAGAATTGAGTGGGTTTAAACAAAGGTAACACACTATGGATGGCTATATTTGTCAAATAGTAACACTATAGTCACTAGCTCCATTTTTCAGATGTCGATAGCATCAAAATTTGTCTTTTTGTCGACGTTGGACGGGAGCTTGTATTTTCACCTATTTGTGTTGAGGTTCGGGAAGTCAAGTAGGTTTTTCCAATTTTCTCTTAATTTTACCAAGTTACCTACTTATTCATTTCATAATTCCTTCAAAAAGCAAAAAAGTCATAAAAGTATGATTGGGCAACGAAAAATAATAAAAATCATTTTCAAGAAATTGGGGGAGAGTGAAGACAAGAGGGAATGAGTAAAATTAAATATGATTCAAATTCTTATAATTGAATTACCAAAAAATATAATAAACTGGTAAATAGGCCCAATTTTAATAACATCGACTGTGGATTTTTTAAAAAACGGAAAACGATAAAATGTTAACCCGAAATATGTACCCGATTTGAATATTTAATTAATAGAATCAAAATAATTCATTTGTTTTTTGTTTGCGACATATAGGCAAAGCCAGTAGTTAGTAGATAATAGCATCATATTATATTATAGACGTTAACTGTATATGCATAAAGACCATATTACTATAAAAAGTCGTGAGCGTCATTCAAATACACGAACACACAAAAATCCGCTATTAGGCTAGGCGCCCACAGGCGGCTAGCCGCGGCGCGATCCACAATGAACAACAGAGATAGTTTAAAAGAACATGAATACAACTTAATG
>JAOXNN020223426.1:0-14370 GCA_028571205.2 Hydropsyche betteni
CCCAGCCCCCGGCGCGCGCCCCCTGCGCCTGCGCCCCCGCGGCCGCCGCCCGGGCCCCACAGCGGACAGTCGCGCGCGCACCCGCACGTGAGCCCGCCGCACCAACTGTCAAAAGTCATGTGCGGCAATCCGCGCAGTTCGTGCCGTAACACCTCGATTCGCGGCCAACGACTATTTAACAATTTTCGAAATTTCGGTGCGCTTTTTCGATTCGATTATACGCTGTTTGTTTTTTTTTTGTGATGTGTGCGATTTTTTTGCAATAAGTGGCCCGATTGTGTTATCGATTTTATTGCGTTATTGGATCCGCTCCGAGTGCGTACGTCTTGCGTTTATTTCCGTAACACTCGTGAATACTTGTGAAACTAGTGCCGGTTAAAAATAACCGAATAATACAACGGTGGAAGTGTGAAGCGCTCGTTTTGTCGAACGCTTGTTTGTGTGTTTATGTTTCGCGCATATTTTCAGTGTCACTAATGATATAAATGGAAACGTGTCTCGAATAGATTAGTATCGATCTGTTTTGATACGGACCGGGTGAGAACAACATCCGTTTCTCGACCGATTATCGGATTTCGCGTACATAATAAGCCTAGATATCTTGCACGAGATCGACAATAAACAAGATAACTCCTGTAGATTCGACAATAAACAATTTATCTCGAAAGAACCAATCTTTTCCGTACAATACTCCATACACAAGAATGATTGAGATTTTCCGTGATTTTTCCGCAGATTTTCCATTCAAAAATAAATAATTTAAACTCAATTTTAATAAATTTATTATATCAAATCGTTGAATAACCCGAAATAGTGATAATTACGGTTTTCGTAAATTTCTCGTATATTTTACGATTAATTTTTATCAAAAGCATTCCATACAGTTATAAGAAAAAATTTCTTTTAGTTTAATATGCGTGTTTCGTATAAAATTTTATCAATAAAGACGATATCAGAAATATTGAACAATTTGAGGCTTTCCACATAATCTCTACTGGAGGACTAGTAATAGACGAAAAATTTTCACAGGCATATTAAACGAGATATCTCGTTTCGTAATGACCTTTTCGCATGATAAAGAACTTGGGATATTGTTTGGAATCGTTCGAAAGCGTTTATTGTGCATAGATCTTATCTGAGCGACCCTAAACGTTTCCATATTAATTTTCCGTGTTTTTCCCGTGATTTATGACGTCGATCTGTGATAAAATTAACCGCCAGGCATAACGAATTTCGAAAATATTAAAAAAAATATATATATACATATAAACGTACATACACAAATGGATTTATGGTACTTTCATATTCCCCCGAGGGATTATTTTTGTGAGAAATAATAAGAACGTTTCCCGTCCACATCAAAACCGTTGATAAATGAGACATTAGTGTGATGGCGTGTTCCTATTTTCGAAATAGATGATATTTAAACAGATCCGTTATTAATAGTCGGTTTTTTTAGATACTTTTCACTAATTAAACTTAACAAAATGTGTCTTATTATTATATTAAACGTTTTATGAAATATCCGACTGAAAAATATCAAAATGAGGTGTAATCAAAATCTCATCAGGGTGAATGAAATTTTTCAAATCGAGATTTTATTCTTTTTTATCGTGAATTTACCGCGTTCGTGTTTTTTTTCAATTAGTACACGAAAATAAAAGTTGTCGTGTTAACATCACTTTTTGGCACAATTTTCACAAGAATAGATTTTTTTTTCGTATTCGAAATTTTTCACAATGGAGCCAGTCAATCTGTTTCGGTGATTAGAGCTGAAACTGCAATTGTCAAGTTTCACTAGCTAGCTGCGATTGTATAATATTACATATTGAATCGTTTCGAAAGTGATTGTGATGGGTATTTTCGAAGTTTTGTCATTTTGTCGAAATCGAATTTTGAGTTTTCTTTGTATTTAGAACAAGCGTTCCGTCGAACGAAATACCACAATCAAAATAATAATTGGCACAGGTTCGCATAAATATTTAAACTGTTTTGTTGAAATAACTTCTGTTCTTTGTAAGTGACCCAATAAAGTAAATAAATAGTGTTAAAATTATTCTCTATATCATTGTTTTTCGGGTAAAAATTTTCATTTGAATACCAAACACTTTTTTGAATTTCAATCTTCTAAAATAAATTTATTTATTTTTTTATTTATAAAGTTCGAAAACGTTTCATTATCATACCTATTCAAATACTTCGAGATGTTCTTTATATAATCATTCGTTGAGTAAGTACTTAGTATTTATAGAGCAATTGTATTTTTAAACGTTAAAAAACGTCGTATAATACATTCAAGTCACCTGTTTTACTATCTATATTTATTTTCAAAATAAAAATCTTTTTCGCGATAAATAAATAACCTAAAACGAACGCCGGCGGGATTAAGAAGCTTCCTCTTAATTTCCGTTTATTCGATCCATATTTTAGCCAAATGCATGCCTTTTTCTACCTTTTTCCTCTATTTTCCGATTCCGAAATACATTTACAAATACACCATCGATAAAAATATCGGTACTAATTGATTTCCGGCATCGTTGAACGAGTCCCATCTGACACACCTCAAAAAAATCCCTCGGGGACGATACCTTGCGATTTTACGCAGTGCATGACAGAAATAAGTGGATTTTACGATTTTTTTTATATTTATAAAATATATGGGGTCACCAGATCATAACGTAAACGAGCCCCGAAGTGGCCAACTTTACACTCGCCCGTAAAAGGTTAACGGGATTACGAGCAAAGGAATCCATAAGGAATATGCTTCGGTTTTGAAAAATAGTTGTATGATTTTCTATTGAACTTCTATGGTTTATTTTTTGTAATTAAATATCGGGTGTTAATCTGATACTATTTGTAAATGGATCCGATCAAATCTCATTATGCTTATGACTATCGTCATCAAGGTTGTTGATGGTGAAGTAGTCGTATTGGTTTATTTAAATGTTTGAGTCGATAAATTGGTAATTTTGATAAAGATCGCTAGTGCTAATTATGTATTTATAAAGGTGATGTATCTGTACTACGAATTTAACGGTAAAGTAATTAAGCAGTTTTAGATTTTCGATAAGAATTTAATTAAATTTGTTCGTTTGGTAATAGCGCAATTTCAGTCGATTTGCGCCGATAAGAAACAATAAATTTGATTTATATTTCACAATACTTTGTGTCAAATTATTTTTTTGCGTAATTCATTCGGTTTTTATACACTTTGATTGTTTCGATAAAATAAAAAATCGTGCTCTCAGCAAATTGAAAATAAACGGATTTCACAACAGCAATAATTCAATCTGAAAACATCATACTACACATAAAACAGTATAGTCCCAACTCATTTAAAATCCACACCGTATCATCCAAATCCAAAGAAACCCATCAAATCGAAGAGAACCTAAACCTTCATCCGTAACATTTCCGATTCTATTGACATACAATCCTCAAACGATCGTTCCCCTTGCAAATATCGAATTCACGGAAACCGCAACGGAACTAGCTTGCAAATTTGCGAAATAGATTCGAAATCTGCAATATTCACAAGAAAATAATTTTTTTAGAATTTTAACATAAACCGGTATGATTCGACTCTCAACAGATTTTTTCAATCTGATATTATCAAACAAAGAATAGCTGGTTTCGATTACTGGTTACGTTGTTTCAATTACTTTTCCGACAAATTAATCAATCAAACTTCATCCACCGAACGAAAACGCTTCGAACACCGGAAACAAACCACCAAAACGCACACCACCCATCACGAACACCCAAAATTCCACCAAAGCCAAAACCAGCACCTTCCGACGGTACACCCCCGCAAAAACAATACACAACCACACTCCACGTGTACGTGATAATCTGCAGGAGCTATCGATTATGCGGCGTATCAAAACCAGGAGGGGGTGTCCGACACGTAAATGAGCCGGTTCGTACGTACTACGTGCTCGCAAATGTCAAAGGTCGCACTAAAAAGTGGCCCCCGGGGGTGTGGGGCGGAGGCTGCGCCCCTGGAGCCCCCCGAGGATGGGTCCCCAGATGCGGTTCGGTCGAATGCACGTGACTCGCAGGGATTTCCATTGTTATTTAGTATCGGAGGTGGCAGTTTTCAGGATTTGATAATGATTTTTGATTCATGGTTTGATTTTGAAAAATATGATTTTAAATAAAAATCGCACACGTTTTGAAAATCTTGTACTTATCGCGGAACGAATCGATGTGCCGAACATGAACTGGATTGACGTGGTTGAATGTAAATTTTTTTAATGTATTCTGACTTTGAAAAATTATGTTTTTTTTGAATTTTCAGAATGTTAATACGAAGAGGGGCACCGTCAGTGACGGTCTCTCCATAGTTCTTTTAGTGAGGATGCAATATGAGTGATTTGCAAGCAACGTTCGAGTTTTCCGTGGAGCTCTACAAATTCTATAATGTCGACCTATTCCAGAGAGGGTAAATGATTTTGAATAATATATCCATAATATAATATTTGAAACGCGATAGAAAGGTCACGAAGTCGATTCGCATTATGTAAAAAAAAAATATTTACATCGTCATTATATGCAGTCTAAGGAGATCAGAATCTAAACCCCTTTCGATATACCATGGAAATTTCGGATTTTTGAGCGCGTATAATAAAATCGTCCTTTCTAAACAACACATCTGCATACTTCGCCACTGATCAGTGAGAACTAGTACATTCGACAAGGCTGTACAGTTGACATGATTTCTTCATACTCATTTATAATTCGCGACATTTCACCATCATGAAAATTAAATGTTTATACGGATGTTTTAAATTATTCTTAATTAAAATTTTTCATTTGCAGTTTGTACCAAGTACGGGTGGGACTACGCGTGTCCCCTAAGGTCCCCGTACAAATTGAGGCGGTGGTGGGTGGGACAGTCACCAGGGGGTCTGGAGCAAACGCGGCCACCCTCGTAGGGGGCCTCGGTGCATCCAGACCCTTCCAAATACTTTACAGAAACGAAGAAGTCACTTTACGTGATGTCATACAGTTCAGAGCGCACCTTCTGGGTAAAGATTTATATTGTCAATTTTTTTCGTTTCAAATTTTTATATTAAAATATGTCCTTTATTCTTGATCAGTGGACAGCAAAAATCTGAAAGAAAGTTTGGAACGAGCGGAATGGAGTTTGGGTGTTGAACTTTGGTGTGGAGAAGGTACTCCGACAAATAATTCGCTAGCTCCGGTATCATGTAGAGTGTTACGATTGAATTTTCAACCATCGCAAGGACTCCATTATCATCTGCCAGTTCTGTTTGATTACTTTCATCTAGCAGCAGTATCGATCACCATTCATGCGGCTTTAGTTGCACTCCATCAACCATACATGAAGTATGTCTTTTTGATGTTTTTACTAAAAATTTCATTTAATCTGGTTTAAAAAAATAACAATTTTATTGTTTTATTCATAACGTATCAGGAAAAGTATATTACATTACGTTCAAAGTTGGTGAGTCAACTTGAAAAACATGTTCAGATAAATAATGAATTATGTATTTTTGTAATTTAGTCAACAAAATTTTTGTTTTTGGCAGTACTCCCAGATCAAGTAAACAATGGGGAAAGCTTGTACGCAGTGGAGGAAATACTGGTGGAGCTCTAGAAAATGTTCTTTTTGGTTCGTCCATTAAATGTGGTGGAGGCAGTGCTTCTACTAGGATTGCTCATGCAAGGTTCGATATTGACATAATTTTTATATTATAATAATATAAATTATAATAAAAATTGATGCACTATTGAAATTTTCCAGACATGTCCATGCAGAAGTATGCGGAATATTATTAGGTTCATTAGAAGGTTTACAGAATGCATTAACATTATGTGGCTCTACTGGAACTATTCTTTCAAACAGTAGCAATTCCAATTCACTTATTGGAGAAGTTGCTCAAAGAATGAGTGAGTTGAGTAATCTTGCCAAGGTAATATTTTAACTATCTTTATTTGATTAAAAAATTCAATAGGTCAATTATTTATTAATTCTTTCAGTGTGGTGATAGTGAAGAAGAGTTTATAAGTAGTGCTGCCCAAGACATAGCAAGATTATGTGCAGAAGTAAGATATTTTTGTGTAAAATTATATGAAAATTCATTAAAATTATAAATAAAAATAATTTCCAAAATATTATATCAGGTAACACTTCAATGGGCTAGTTTGTTGAGGGCTGTTTCTGGAAGACCACATGCTCATCATGCATTAGCAGCAGTTCACCATGCTTTAAGGTGAAATTTAAATAAATTTTTTTAGCTATTTGATACACATCACATTTGAAAACACATCGAAAAATATAAAAATATCTATATCATTTCAGGATCAAGAGATTTTCTGAATGCTTTTTCGTATTAGACAATCCTCGACATTCTTTAGCTGGATGTTATGATGCGAATTACCAATCTTATCAATCCATAAGTGATCTTACTAGACGATCCCGCTATTTAGCGCTTTTGCCACCATTGCCTGTTCATTGTATAGCTTTGGATGGTGATCCTCATATTATGCCCATAATATTTGAAGACAGGTAAAAATATATAATATTTTTTAAATTATCACATAATATATCAAAAAATATTAATTGATTTTATTTTATAGATATCAAGATCCTGCTGAATTTGCAAGAAGAAGATCTGGTGTATTAAGTGCTAGCTCTGCCAAATCAGGAAGTGGTAATATTCTAATAACAATCAGTTAGTTTTAATGATTAGGCAATAATTTTATATTTGTAATTCACAGAACCACTTCTGTGTACTGAATCAGTTTCTGACGACTGTTCTTGTGGAGTGGTTGCTTTACTAGATTCACGTAGGCCATCTTCTGAAGCTTCAAAAGTATCATTATCTTTGCCAAAAGCAATTGTAGATGTGATGGAGCCTCAAATTAATAGTCAACATCAAAATGTCGTCCAGGCCACTTTAACTTTAGCTCCTCAAAAATCTGTGAATGGTTCCCCTAAAAGGTCAACTGTAATTAAACAAACTGTTAAAGAATCTTCATTAAAAAAACAAAAAGAAGATTTATTGAAAAATACAGGATTTAGCAGATTTATTGTGCATAACAATCAAATCAATGAAATACAGATGCCTAATCCTTTACTAAAAAATATGGATTCGTTCGTCATAGATAATTCACAAGATAATAAAAATTTAACCAGATATTCAGCGTCTACTCTCGCAGATATTGGAAATGATTCAAATCGGATGTCACAAAAACAAATTTTAAAAAATCAAGCAAATGGATTTTCAAATAAAAATGAAGTAAGAAACGTTAGCACTTTGCCAGCAAGACATAGTAAATCACTTGATCAGTTGAAAGTTTCACCACAGTCTATGTCAATTGGTCAATCATATTTGCCACAAGCTCAAACTAATAGAATATCTGAAATGAATCAGTGTTCTAATTCATATGTGCCCCAAAAACCTCAAACTCTGCCAAGAAACTTAACTAGTTCATCATTGCACAATCCTAGAAGCAGTGATTTTACTCCGATGAGAAGTGATCTCCAAATGAGATCAGGAAGTCAAACTGTTACACCAAGCTATGGCACAAAAGGTGATGAATATAGGAGAAATATTAATGAATTTAGAGAAAAATACAAAAATCCATGTGGATCTGAAATGAGTAATCGCAATAAAATGAAAGCCATGGAAATTAAACAAAGTACTTTAATACCTAATTGCATAACTAATGTACATCCATTTTACTACATTTATAATAATGAGAATGTTCTTCCAAAACATATTGATAATTTTATTCACAATCCATTAGAGTTTCAACGAGGATATAACATGACACTGCCTCGTCCGATGCTTCCTCCAAGAAACTCTTATCCTCCAGTTAGTAATAAAAATCAACAAGTTGTTGACACAACAATGTTGTCAAATAAAAATATTCATAGATCAAATTCAACTCATGCATTTCACCAAAGAGGCTATAATGAAATTAATCAAAATATTATGCAAAATCAGCAACAACTTAGATCTATAGATTTCATCTCAAGTATTCCGTACAATCATAGTTATAATGATTGTACAATTCTTTGTCAAAACGGATCAAAATATCCTATACCGAATGATGTCAATTTTGGAATGATACCACATACTGAAAAACCCCAAGTATTGACTAACAATTATGTATCTCCAAAATCACCTCCATCTACACAATCAGGACAATCAACAGTAAAACATAAAAAGAACAAATCAAAAGATCAGACTAAACTACATCATAGTGCCAAAGACTTAACGCGAGTAAATTCAAGCAAGGATTCCTTAACTAGTCATCATTCTAGTAGGTCAAGAGAAAATAAAGCAGATAGATCCAATCTCAAAACTGAAAAACGATCATCTAGTAGTAGTCGGCATAAGGCATCTGAAAAAATGAGTCAACAAATATCCGAGGCCAGCACTAGTTCAAGCAATGAAAGTTTACCTCATACATCTAAAAGATTGGAATCTTCTGCCAGTGTACCTTATAAACTTGATCATGGCCAAGAAGGATTGAGACATTGTAGAAGTGCTGCTTCAGTCCTTGATGAAGCAAACATGAACAATAATCTATTTTCAGAATCTTTACCTAATCTTGCTCCACCGCCAGCTTTTGATTCTCCTCCGCTGGATATTGCTGATGAAGATTTCAAAATTCTTCCTCCAGATACGTTCAAAAACGATGAAGACATGGAAAAGAAAAGAGATAGTGGTTCTACTTCAAGTTTAAGTGAACAAAGTGGATGGGTTTCAAGCAGACGCAGCTCAGAACCTTCAAGTCCTGATGTGGTACGAATGAAGAAATCTTCTTCAGGTTCAAGTCGGTCAAAATCTTCGAAACCGAATACTGATGGTCTTCATACAAATACTTTACAATCTAAAACTTCTCAACAAGATAATACATTAGAAATTAAACGAACTGTACTCAATGGAGAACAATTAAGAGAAAGACTACTAAAGTTAGCAGTCAAAGTAGCCAAAAGTAATATGAAAGATAACTGTGAATGTTGTTGTGATTGCAATCAAGAATTAGCATATGATACATCGTGCATATTTTGTAATAATATTCCTATAGGAAATTTCTTAGTTTCGACTAATGGAAATAGTTTTACAATGCCAAAATCAAATGTTCACAATGAAAATAATAAATCAAATAGCCAGTTCAATACAGTTAACCGTAAATCTCAACTTACTGCTAGACATAATTCATTTAATACTGTGGAATCACTCACTGCTAAACAGAATCAATGTTTTATAAACGGAGTTGTCAAAGATACAGCAATTACAAAACCACTAGTCAATGATGGACTACATCCTTATATAAGAAAGGAGCTTCCTCCAAAAGTGCCAACAAGAAATCAATTGAATAAATCACAAACGTTAGATAAAGTTAACTTAAAGGAAAGAATAGAATACACTGATAAATTATTAGCCGCTGAAATTAGGAGTTTAACAATGGAGAGAACAGGAAAAGACAAACATTCAAAACAAAGGCAAATGACAAGCAGTGGATCTTCTACTCCACAAAAAACTAGCAAAAGTGATAAATGTAAATCTGAAGTAGATTTATCCCATTTGATAGTTGATTCACCTTATGAAGACCTAAGACTTCCTCCTCCACAACAATTTAGAGATGTGCCTCCACCTCCTGATGAATTCAAGGTTTGCTTTTATATTTTTATTAAAATATTATTTTTATTTCTGTATTAATTTATATACTAAATCTATCAATATTTTAAGGATCCACCCTCGGTTATGCCTTTACAATTAGACAACCCCTTATATCATGTATATGAGGGGGCCCGAGAACGTAGGCAAAAACGCACAGGATCTATAAGCTCTAATGGTCTTACTAAATCACAAAGTACAGGGGAACTTGCTAAGCATAATAAAGATAATGGTATAATTTTCATATATTGATAACCGATGATAAATTTGAAAACCATATCAAGCACAATACTTTCAATTAATCGCTCTTTTGTAGATCGAGAATTAAATTTAGCTTCGTTGGTCGGTCTTGCTGAATCTGAACAACTATTTATCAAATGTCGTGAAGAATTTCGGAGAAGTGTAAAGTATTCAGGAAATTTATATTCTGACTTTTCGCCTTGTGATTCTTCTTTGCCTTATTTTCATATCAGCGATGAATATAGAATGTTCAATCCTGAAGGTATATTTACAACATATTTCAATATTTTGTCATGTGAATATTTTTGACTGTAATAATATTATTTTGATTAGGTCTTCACCTTATAATATGTGTTCATGGATTGGATGGAAATTCTGCTGACCTTAGACTGGTAAAAACTTATTTAGAGCTTGGACTTCCTGGTGCGCATTTAGATTTTTTGATGTCAGAAAGAAATCAAGGCGACACATTTTCAGATTTTGATACTATGACTGATAGGTAAGATAATCTATTGAAAAGATTTCATTTATAATTAATACAAAAATTTACATTCAACGATTCAAAAATATTGCAGACTTGTCCAAGAAATTTTGCACCACATAGAAACTTTAAGGACTGAACCAGGCCGAATAAGTTTTGTTGGACATTCACTCGGAACAATTATAATAAGATCAGCTTTAGCCCGTCCTCAGTTACGTCCATTACTTCCAAGATTACATACATTTCTTTCTCTTAGTGGTCCACATCTCGGTACATTATACAATTCAAGCGGTCTTGTTAATGCAGGTACTCTAAATATAATATTTACATTGACATGAATTTTACCAAAATTTTCAAATCATTATTCCCATATGATTTTTTCTTATTTAGGAATGTGGTTCATGCAAAAATGGAAACGTTCAGGATCATTATTACAATTATCACTTCGTGATGCTCCAGACCCACGACAGAGCTTCTTGTATAGATTGGCACAAAGGTCAACTTTACATCATTTTCGTCATGTTTTATTGTGTGGAAGTGGGCAAGATCGCTATGTTCCTTTGCATTCAGCCCGGCTTGAATTATGCAAAGCAGCCGTACGTGATCATAGCAATTTAGGTGCCGCTTATCGTGAAATGGTAAATATAATAGCTAGAAATATGAATATGCATATTATGCAATTTTTTCTCTAAATATATAGAATAATCATGTTTCAGGTACATAATATGGTGTCTCCACTCGTTGTAAGAGGGACAGTTACAGTTGCACGGTACGATGCTCAACATGCCCTTCCACATACAGCCAATGCGTTAATTGGTCGAGCAGCTCATATTGCAGCTTTGGATTCTGATCTCTTCATTGAAAAATTTTTGCTTGTATCTGCATTGAAATATTTTCGATAGCCATCTTTTTAACATTACACGTTTAATAGTCAAAAGACACGCATGTCTGAAATTGAACATTATTCACAAATACGTAATTTGTGTAGTTGAGAGTGTCAAAACGTGAAATAAAATATATTGTCAATTTATTATTTATTTAATACGTACACGAAAATTTAGGTTTGGAATAATATTAAAATACTAATTTGTTGGAAATATTTGTTTTTATATATTAAATGAATATATTGTTTTCAACGCTATATTACATGAAAAACTTAATTTGAACATTGTTGAATTTATTTAAATGTTTATATTTTTAAGTTATTCGATAGTGAATCAATTATTAAAATAAACATTTCGAATTTTGATAATGGACACAACTCATGCTTGTTATTTATGTGAAAACTCATGAGAATAATCTCTCAATAATCTAATAATTAAATTTGTTTAAGAGATATTCTTTTTAGGAATGGAATTGAAAAAAGGTAAAAATTAGCTATTTGTGATGGACGAAATATTAATTATTCTAGTAATTTTTCGGGACCCAAGGCCTATTTAATTGACTGAATCTGTATAAAATATTAAAATTTTACACCTAATTACTTTTTTATTTTTTCGATTTTTCCATGTGTCCAAAAAAATCCATGTACTATAATTAGAAAATGTATAACAAATCGATTGAGCTTACAAATTTGAAAATTTTCAAAAGTTATACCTTAAGTCATTAAAAAACTGCTCAACACACTAAAATTCACTATTTCAATGGTTTTTGGAACTCAAGAAAATTTTCATTTTGGAATACCTGTTGGAAACTTAAAATAACCACTGCCACTACAATTGTTAACTATCAAATTCAAGGAAATGCCATATATTTGAATATAATTTTCAAAATCTTAATTTTCAGTTTACATAATGAATATGTAGAGTAAATATGTGTTTTATAGTATAATTTATGTTATACATAATTGATTTAGAATACAAAAGTCAATATTTATAAATGTATAAATGGTTAAGATTTTACAAATATAGGAAAAGGTGCTGTTCTTATGTTGTACCGAGTAATGTGTAATAAAACGATTAATAGTATAAACCGTAGATTTTAAAACGAAATTGAATAAAGGGTACAGTTGTGCATGAATCATATATTTAGTGTCCTAATTAATAAGTAGTCTGCACTTCATATATCGTCAAAACATAATATGTATCAGAGTCAAAATTCACAAAATTGAATTTTAGGATGAAGTGAAGATTCTGTCCCGGTAAGGTCATATGAATATTTTCCATGAAAAACTTAATATGATCAGAAATATCGTTTACAGATTGTCAAGCAATAACTTTATAAACTTATAAAATCGTATTAATGTTTTTATTGGTTAAAAAATAAAAACTATTTTAAGATTTTTTTATTCAAATGCATTTTGATTTGTAATAACTGTATTGAAATTGTGATGGACAAATGCACCAAAATTTTTATATAAACTAAAATAATCAATCAAATTAAATCTTTTGGCAATGTCATTTATGTGATTTTAGAAAATTTCTAATTTTTTCTACTAACCTTTCAATGATTATCGATCAATTGTGTACAACTGTTATTCTATGAATGTATCAAAACATTGATATTTCTGAGCTTATAGAATAAACGTAGCAAACATTCATTTCACAAAATTTTCAGTTGATGAAGAGTATGTTACTAGTTTCTTTTATTTTTTATTTAAAACATGGCCAAACATAAATCCATAAATAAAAGCTACTTTACATATTTTTAGTCTGAACGACAGTAAAGAGTGTGTGAAAACTTGAAAATACTGGCCTATATGTATTGTAATTAATGAAAATGAATATTGTTGTAATAAGTTTATAGTATTGTATTATTGAAAAAAGTAATATCAATATTATCCATGAAAGTAAATTTCCTTCATATATATAATACTTATTATATATTCTGTATTCAGAGATGTTAAAAATATCTTTGTTATCAAAATATTATAATTTTAATATGCTGAATATTTATCAAATTACCTATATGTTGTTAAATGAAGTTATAGATTTAAATCATGTTTTACGTTGACATAAAATTCATAATATTCGCCATGTGTATTTAGTGAATGTTATAACTCTTCGATACAATAACTTTTCGTTTTCAGTAAACTACATACTTATAAAACTTACATGTATGGGACGCTTATCTTATTAAAGAAAATAGTTAAAATTGTATCGTCTGAGAGAGGTATATTGACGTTAGACTGAATTACGTCTTATAAACTTAGCATTTGAATGTTCTCTAGAAAATATTCATATTTTATGTGACTGATAAATGTATTAAAAAAAACGACTTTTTGTGCGAATACTGAGCTGTTTAAAACTTACTCTGTCCATTCAATCTTGTAAAGATGTGTATATTTTATCAAATGTGTATGTGTATTGAATGAAAATACCTCACAAATTGCTCATTTAAAAAAATGTGAATAAGCATGAACGCGTTTGTATATGTGATTGTATATATTCATTTTCAATCTAGTGAAAATAGATTTTTTCCTTTTGTACATTCAAATTATAAAATAAATACGCCTAAATAAAATATCTTTTTTTTATTTCAAATATACACAACTTATTATTGAAATTCGGCGATTTCAATCTGATATAAAGCATATGTATTAAATTTTTGAAGTCAAATATTTGATATGCTCTGTTTGTTTAGTGAAAAAAAATCATTAAAATATTTTCATCTGTGATGTTAAATTGTAGAACGTAATAGAATCTATTATATAATGAATCATTGAGTCTAGAAATATCCAAGAAAAATATTTTTTTATTTTATTCATCCTCTTGAATTGTTATGGTCAACAATTTATATCATACTATAGATAAATTTAAAAAAAGATATAATAATATTTTCACAATTGTATATGTTAATCAGGTTAGTAACCAAATTATTATTTACTAGTATATAGGCCCGATGTTAATAACATCGGCTGTGAATTTATAACTATACTATTACGTAATAAAATAAAAATTACAAAGATTAAAGCCGTTATTATAATGACCATAAAGACTTAATTTGGAGGTCGCTATTTTCGAGCTCGAGAATGATGTAAATAGTGAT
>JAOXNN020223490.1:0-14350 GCA_028571205.2 Hydropsyche betteni
CTTTTCGAGAGTAGTGCCCAGGGCCTGGGTTCCTATTCATCTTTTACTGGGACTTAGACTTCAGAGTAAACCGGCTGTTCCTAAGCGATGAGTTAAGTTGCTAGTCATGATAGTTACCGGGTCCTGGAGTGTCATCCACCTTCCCAAATAGAGGTAATCTCTTCGACTGTGCAAAGCTACTTAAGACTCAACGTACAATGTTTGTCGGGCAATCCTCGTTTTACATTTCTACTTATCGGGGCTATACTCACAGGGACTGGGAACCAAGTTCTTAAGGTTGGAGCTGGTGATGGCTGTATTGGAGAGGACGTACTGATGGTGCGAGAGCCGAAAGTGAAGGCAGGAGTGGATTTGAAGTTCTGGTGCATAAATAAAATAAGGAGGGTGTTGGACTGAATGATATTAATCAACGCTAGGATTATTTTATGCTGATGGCTACCAGCGAACGATGGAATCTCGCTCTTGAGGCGAAGAATTGCTTTACTACTCCAACCTCCAAAAGGTAGTCAGGATGGTACTCGGCTAAGAATTAATCGAGGGAGGCAGCACTCTCTAGACAGCTCAATCTACTGCTCATGAAGAATGTAGGAAGGATGGTGAGAGATCTCAGGAATGTTATGCCTGATTTGGATCCAATGATAACTCAGAAGTGTACGACATCATAGATGGAGGAAATATAGAATCACCGGAACTACCTCTGGAAGATTGGTTCTGACAGGATGGTAAAGGCAATGATGTCTCGGAACAGTTAGATAAAGAAGGGTATAGAGG
This sequence comes from Hydropsyche betteni, assembly GCA_028571205.2. Lineage (NCBI taxonomy): Eukaryota > Metazoa > Arthropoda > Insecta > Trichoptera > Hydropsychidae > Hydropsyche > Hydropsyche betteni. Next base: position 772 of record JAOXNN020223490.1, read on the forward strand.
TGTATCGAGATGTATACTCCGAAAGAAACGCTAGCCACCCATCCATTACCATAGCAGTTTAGAATAATCTCACTCGTCAAAGTACCCGCAGTAGGGGCAGAATACGGCCAGTATCCAGTCGTCCCTTAAAGCAGATGTCTAAGTCTATGCTGATGGAGAACGTAATCAAAATCAAGTAGCCTCCAGTTGTGTTAGAGGCAGTAATAAGATTTGCAGATTTCCAGTGCAGAGAGCTACCGAAGTTTTTTAATACCAGGGAGCAGAGTAGGATTAGCACGGGAGAGAGAGTGGAGAAAACGGAGAGATCACCCGATATCCAACCTAGTTTGACTTAAACAGAGTACAAGGTGGAGGCTTTGGTGGAGTGGAGTAGACAGTTTCTGCCGTCATTTAGCTCACGCAAATCGTACAAAAGCACCAATTATAGCACTCACGAAGATGATACTGAGGTGATTCGGTCGAAGATTCTGCCAGTTCGACCAGACTTCCAAGTGAAAGTTGCCAGACAGCAGCAAGGCTACAAGAAGAAACTGAGAGATCCTCGGCTATTCACTAATATTTATATCTGATAGTCAGTCACTTTTTGCTTGTTTTTGAAAAGAGATTCCAAGTGAAACCGAAGGGATCTATCAGAGTGCCTTCGTAAGTGTTTTAGATGGTTTTGATTGGTTAGATTATTTAGCCGCCATCAGACAAAATATTGAATGTAGATCGTAATGACTCTTCATTCTCTATTTCCATTGACAGTTGCATGTAGGGATGTGGGTTAACCTTCCCTCCTTCAAAACAGTCAGCCACCATAACTTAGCACCCATTCATAATAACAACTCCATGTAGAATCTTATCCTCATACTCCTAACTTATCATAGGGAACTGTTTACTGTTGTAATGCTTGAGTTATTTGATGTGGAGGGTGAATACTCTTTAGTAGAGTTTGAGTGCTTATTTGGCTGTACCGTTGAACATGAGGTGGGGGATGACTTTCATAAGAGGGTATTAATAATAAGAATGTAGAGAAGGGTTTCCATAAGGGAGCTGTAGAAAACTGTAGGAGGACTCAACGACTCTATCGGCGATCTCCTCTATTTAGTTAAACTCAATCTGAAGGCTGTGGGTTTGGAGAAGGAGTACAGTTCATACTCGAATACTCTGTCTGGAATATGGAAATAGACCTAAATTTTGATTGAGGAGGTGAGTTGTAAGTGGCCACAGCTGCTGATCTCCCAGCAGATATACGCAGAGAATCTACAGTTGAGAGTGGATCGACTGGAAGAGTACGAGGATAAAATCATTCAGAGAAGGAGGGTGGTGGGAGATAAGGAGGGACTCTACCAGATGATGACAAATAAGAAAAAGTCCATTATTGTGAAGAGTTAACACTATGAGAAGATGAGAATAAGGGAGAGACAGATGGACAATGACCTTTATCTTAACAAATTTGTTCATGAAATGGAATAACACAGACTCTACATTGAACTTATGGAGGAAGAAAATATACGGCTCAAATAATATGGAAGGAAGGTGGAAGGGTACAGGTCATTGTATAATAGACAGGCTGCACAATTCATAAATCTAGTTGGAGATTAGAAAAGATATGAGGCTCTTCTCAACGATAAGCAGATCATCGATGTAAAACTGTTTTCACCATTTCTCCTCACTTTCGAGCTCAACGCAATCCAATAGTAAACTTAACCCAGCAAACTCATAGAGAAAGTATATAAAAAGCGCAAGTAAGCCAGAACCCTTCTCAAAACCCTTCAATTAGAAACATAGCTCAGTCTATCGCTGTCCAAGTAGTATACGGTTCTGGTGGAAGTTATGAAGGATACCAACAAGTGTTAGAAATAATAGCAGATTTCGAAGGGGAATCTACAGATTAACTCCACTGCTGAGTTGGATATTTGTTGAAGAAATTAGAGTATGATTGATCACTTACTTTATGTACTTAGTTTACGAAGCAGGTTTTGGTATTATTAATCACGCTACTTGAGGGTCTGTCGGAGGTCATTCAACTACTTTGCGGCTATTTCTCGGGAGTATTCGTACATAGCCTACTCGTTGACTACTTTACCGCTCCAGTCGATCATATGCTTTTTTCTATATAACTCGCAATAAAGATGGATTATTATTGTCAGAATGGCTGTCTGAATGATAAAACGAGGCCACCTGTGCTGTGGTTTCCTATTTTTGCTGAATGCGTCCTTTAGGAATTGTTTGAGAGTGAGGTTCTAGATGTTTTCCACTAACTCGTTTTAATCCACTGGCTTTTTGACTTACAACATAAACAGATTGAAGCCTTAGTAATAGCGTTATCGGGGGATTTAGATTTACTTGTCCAGTTCAAGGGGCTAGCTTTTAGGGTAGAAGAAATGAATGCGATGAGTTACTAGATAGTTCTAGTAGTCAAGGTTGGTTTTTATGGTAGGGTGCTTGTGTTCAGCAATGAATTTGTCTCTAAAATCGTTCCGATCGACGCCTTTGGGCAATTGTTTCAGGAGACTAATGTAGGAGTATCTAATAATCTTGGAGGTCATTAACATAATATATTTAAGACAATTTAGAGGGATAACCGAATAGTGCGAATTCTTAAATACGGAAATCTTAATATAAGATACACTCTTAAGTTACTTCATACGCGAATCGAGGTGTTTACAGGCGATCGCAGTTTCAATCGAGTCACTCCCTGCCCTCTGCAATCTTTCACTTCAATGTCTCCTTTAAGTTCGTCGTTGGCCCACTATCCCAATATTACATAATCCCCTGCAAGCACGAGCTTTCCTTTGCCGTGTTTCTTGGAATTTCTAAAAGAACCTTGGAAAGATTTCCAGTATTCGAGGTGGGTGATTCCATGTAACAATTGCTCTTCCACTTGCGTGATGTAGTACATTTCTAGTTTGGTATTGTACAAAGGATTGTACAACTTTCCTTCACCATCATAAGCCACTGATGAAATATCCGAACCTCCAGTATACTGCCGCTCAGGCTAAACCAGACCTTGCGCATAAACTGGTTTTTCTTACCGTTTAAATCGAGGAATGCTGATTCGGCCGAGTCTTGATTTCTACAATAGGGCTGCGACCTGTTGGCAGGATTCCTCAACTTCAGTTTAAAGCTTTTGAAGGTTATTGATTTTGTTTAAGAGTTTAGTCTTTTCTTTTCGGAAAGTTTGCTCATCATAGACACATTACATTTTGTGGGGTTTACATTCCGTTTCCTTCGGCTCTTCTACGGCATACAAGTACTGCGATAGTCTGTGAGTGCCTGACAGGTTGTGGTCTATACAGCTACTATAGGAAGAGTACCTAGAGTGAGGACTCTGCATATTGACTGTTTCTCTTGCTCCCTCAGCTAAATCAATCTGCAACGATTTCTTATGTTGGAATCCTTTGACAGAGCCACTCTTCAGAAGTTTATTTAGAGGGTGCAGGTTCTCCTTAAAATCTCCTTCTGAATGTTTGCTATCCCTTGACTCCGCTCTTCTTCGTGCTTGATTGATGCTTTCTGTGAGTCTGTTTTGGACAATCGGACACTCCCCTAAAGGCACCCTCTCGTTGAGCTTATCGAATATGGAGTTGATAGTTTATGTTTTATGGCTGTTGCGAAGGATAACTACTTTGCGGTTAGGTATGTGTTTCTGTTGTTGGTAATACATTAAAATAAATAAACGGCTATACATAGTCATAACTCAATTTAGATATGTTATGTGCTAGAAATTGACGAGGTAGCTGAAGGCAGCGTTCACTCTCTAGGGTCTGCGTAGCACAGGACAAATACGGTCTCCAGTTTAGAGAGAGATTTGCTCATCTGTGAACTTCTACCACTTGTCTGTGCCTGACTTCTTAACGAAAGATCCATTCTTACTGTAATTCTTGCATAGTAAATGATAGTAGTACTTCTACTCCTCAACGTTAGTGTTCTGGTGGATCATCACGGGAAATGAGAAAAAGACATCAGTCTATTGTTGCGACTACTTGTTGGTGGCTACCGGTTAATTCTAGGGCTCCTTCTTTTTACTGAGCTATTTAGCAGCTGCTAGGAGAGTGTTCTAAACATCGGCATCCCGAAGCACCCGCTTGCAGATAACATCAAAATGCTTTTACTTGGAGGAGATAAAGTCGATTTAAGGGAAGAGGGCTTTGGCCGCAGCATAGCAAGATTTAAATACTACTCGGTTGAAACTGAGAATATTACGCTAAGTCTCCTGCTTATTATCGTTAAATTGGAAGTGTTCGTCGATATTGAGCTCAGGCATCTCCTGATCCACCTTCTTCTGTTGGGCAGCGTCACACTCAAAAGTTAACTTCACTCGCACCCACGTCCCCTTCTTATCCTCATGATCCTCTATTGTCGGGCCCATCTCTGCTGAATCCTCATGATTGATGGTAGGGTCAAACTCGTTCTAGGTGACTGAGGAGGTTTCGTTACGGATCTTTTTGAGCTACTATGTGGGTTTGCGTTTAAGCATAGGTTCGTCCACTAGCTATTTAAGTTATGAGCTCATTTGTTAGAGCTCTGTGATGGCGTCCTTCATTCTCTGCACTGTTTTGTTGAATGGAAGGTTTAGAGCTATTTTTCCAGTCCTAAAAATATATTGGATTGACTTACATTCCCAACTTTTATTTTAAGGTGTTGTGGCAGTTCTGTGATGCCTAGCGACTCCTGCGGAGGATATTCTGGTACAGTTGGAGTTCCTTGCTAAATAGGGGGCGTCTGTACATGTCTTCGGTATCATGGAAGTTCACCTGAGTCAGCAACTTCTCACACTTAGTTATGAGAACATCCAGTTTCTAGCTATTCTTTTTGAGCTAGTCCTCGGTGTCGATCACTCGCATAACGAGAGAGCCGACCCCCGACACAAGGTCCATGTAATTAAATAATAATGTGTAATATCAACGACGGCATATTTATAGAGGGTCACGTACATGCAGATACCTTGGTTACTTTGGGCTATGCTTGCCAGCCAACCTTCGGGATTTAGGGTTTATGGTTGGGTGGAAACTGGCCAGTTTAAGCTGTTTGTCAAGCAGTTATTAACGCTTTATGTCCATCTTCCCATCCTTCTTTTTCTTCCAGTTCAACTAAGATATGAAGAACTAGTCGTACGGACGCACACCCCGCTCAATTGCTCGTTGATTTCGAGTCTCTCTTTACAATAGCTAGTTCCGGAGTGTATCCTATTTGGCTTTGGATGCCTTTATGCGCAACTATTCTAACCGTTCATTCTTTTTGTCTAACTATTTCTGGTATCTCTAGAAGATAGGTGCGTTGTGTAGCACTCTTGATATCTATAGGGTCTTTTAGGTTAAGGTTGGACCACTCTTCATGACCTTCTATCTACATTAGCTTTACTGTACTGCTATTGCTTCTGCTACTTGCATTTCTAAGCGAGTGATTATTGCCTATTCCTCTAACATGCTTCGAATCGCTGGGTTTGGGAGAGTATCTATTACCCACTGAGGAATCTGTATGATTTGTTGAAGAGGCTGGTTAGAGGATGGGTGTTTTTAGATTTTGACTTTGGGGTGTAGGTTGTGTAGTGGCGCTTGGTATGATTTCCTTAGCGTCCTGTAGTGAGGAAGTCTATGGAGGCTGTACTATATTATCCTGCGCGGTTGGGAGACGATGGTTAGATGCTTTATAGGGTGGATAATCGTTTTTTAATGGTGGTTGGTGGCTCAAACTCTTTGTACATGTTTGGTGGAGTTTATATCGAATAAAACTAATGTCCTTTTGAAGCGAAAATACATTATATGATTTAGAGTTGCTAAGTGTGGGTTAGGAGATGTTAGATAAAGCTTAGAAACTAGTCTAAAGTGTAAAAAGTCGTTTATTGATAAGTGACAAACAACCGAAGGTCGATTTGTGAAATTAGATTTATTCAAAAAGTGTGTATTTTGTTGCAGAATATAAGGGTTAGAGGGAGGATCTCTTAAATTATTCAATATATATTATTTAGATGCTGCATTTGAGCACACAGGCTCTGCGCAAGGCTCTCCTGAAGGTTCCCTCACAAGCCTTCGCAGGAGGAGGGAAGCGAAAGGCCACAAAGAAGGATCTCGACAAGTATGATCTAATTGTTGTGGGTGCCAACCTCGGAGGTCTGTTCTCCAGGCATTTCGACCACATCATGCACGGGAAGTTCGAGACTATGATCTGCTTGGACACCAACATTAACCAACAGTATGTGATGCGTAACATCTACGAGCAGGGAAGGTAACACTTGTATGATTAAGAGCGGCCAAAACCCAATATCTCCTCTTCTCAAAAACAGCCATTAACACTTACAATGCGCATTCGGAGGGTGTCGGTGTTGACAAATTCTTCCCCTAACAGAATGAAGTACAGTTGCGCAATGGGCGTAAAATTAAATACAACTATTTGGTGTTGGCAATGGGACAGAAGGATAACTTCGACAGCATCAAAGGATTTGAGGATGCTTGGATGGACCCTGATCATCCCTTCTACGTCTCCAAAGACTACCCCACATGGAGAACTTCTGTCAATAAGATGTTCCGCTGGCATTACAACTTTACTTATGGGAATGCCTACTTCTACATTCCCCCAGCACCTTTCCACGGAGAGATCGAATCCTACAACTTCTTTCTTGCGAAGGAAATCTGGAATAGGTACAACTTCCACGGAAAACTGACCTGGGACAACAGCAGTTTGACTGTTCTGAACGCTAACGATAGTTTCTGCAGATACCTGGATAAGACTGACCAGTTTATTAAGACTGAGCTAGAGAAGCGCAATATTAAAGTTGAGTATGGACTCAAACTACTTGAAGTCAACAAGGTATTATGAGAGATTATCGTAGAACTCGAAGACTGTGCTGATGGAGAATACGAAGACAGGAGAGAAAGTTACGAAGGATTACCAGGCATTCTACAGTCTGCTTCCTGCTAAGCCTCATGAGAACTTGAAAGAGGCTGGACTGGCAGCTGCAGATGGGTTCCTCGATGTTAATCACGAGACTCTACAACACAATAAATACAAGAATATCTTCGGTATCGGTGATGTGAACAGTCTCCCCACTACTAAAACCTTCTATGGAGGGTTCAGCCAGATCCACGTGGTTAGAAACAACTTAGAGAAGTTAGTAAAAGGTACGCTGTTAGTAATGTGAGGCCTCGAACTGAATGGAAAGTACGATGGATTTGCAGAGGCTCCCCTGATTTTGGGGCAGGATAAGATGGTATGGGTGCAGCACAACTATAATCAGAAAGAAGGATGGATGAACCTTCTTGGAGCTAACAATCCTATTCTGTCGAGAGTGTTCTACCATCACTTTTCCAAGGTCACCAAGAAGTCCTTCATTAGTTTGTATCTATTTAAGACTTGGGGACCTCCATATGGAAAGGTCAAGAAGACTTTCAAGGAAACCCCAGGCTCAAAACCTAAGAAGACGGACAGCAAACATCTGGAACCAACCAAGAAAGAGGCTAGCCATTGATGTAGGATTAAGATAATTACAACTCTTATATTAGATATCAGATTGAGTCAACAGTTTTATGTAAATATCTAAGTGATTTATGATCCCATTGACTTAAATCATGGATGATAGATACAATAATAAGTTGAGTTAGTGTCTATCTGAAAGTAATCCATCACTTAAGGACTGTCACATCCTCTTCTTGATGTTCGGTGGGCTTATCGGATCCAACATCTTCTTACTTTTGCCTTCATAGTGCTCAACTACAGGAGTATTCCCATTCAATGGTGTTAGAATTATGTCTATGTAGCAATAAAAGGTACTCTTGGCTCGAGGCTTAGGAGGAAACTGTAGTTCCAGACTCAAGTTGTTGGAGCTGTATGTCTTCTAGTAGCTTTAAAAGTTCTTTATATTTGCATTAAGGTATTTCTTCTGTCGCTCAGACTCTTTTGCTTGCTGTTGCCAGTGACTAGGGTCTTCAGGTTCCATCCCATTGTTACTGATTATGCTCCCTCTTTTCTACAACACTCTTGTCTCAGAATCACATTTCTAGAATTTAAGTTACTTTCTGGCTTTTTCAGCATCAATCATGTCCAGAGCCTCCTGTTCTCTAAGTTTGGGCAGAAACACTTTTTTTTATTTGAGGTAGAAGGGTGGTATCCTCAGTTACTCATTTTGATCGTTCCAATTGGACTAATTCCTGATGGTTTAGATTTGATCGGGTTTCAGAAGCATAGTTACTATGCCTTGGTAGAATTTGAGGTCTCTGTCCTGGGATCTGATGGTTTAGAGAAGTTAGTCTTTATCACTAATATTCTATTTCTACAAGTCACGAGCTTAGGCATTAGCGTTCTAGTATCGACCACGTAACTAACTTATAATTTTACGGTATTAGTCTACCTGCTACTGAAGGGAAGCGTAGTCTTTCTTCAGGACGAACATCTACTGTTACTGCTTCTGCCGCTAGAGTAACAGTTGCTCACGTTAGAGTTTCTGCTTTTTTAGTTTGACTTTCAACTATTTGTACTTTTTAGCCTACTATGACTCGGCATTAGAGCCTCCCCTAATCGTCTGTTCCTCTAGTGCTTTCATCATGGACTCAATACGCTCCCTCTCCAGTTTCTATCGCTGAAGTTAACTCTGTATCACCTGTCTTTAACTCTCCCACTTCTTCTCCAGCTCCTCCATAACTTCAGGTTCAATATCCTTCTGAACTTGTTGAATTACTGCTGCATTGCCTGCATCGACAATAGCTCCAGTCGCCCCAGACTCTAACATCATCTTCAGTCGCTTTATCTACTCAGCGTACTGTCTCAGCATGGCGTCTTTAGGGTCCTAGTTTACAATAGGCTTGTTTTTGATGAACTTGGCACGGGAAGCATAACGAAGAGTGCTGAGAGTCTATTCGAAGTTATAGTCAGCAGGAGATATATTGGCTATCATGATGGTTTTTGTGTTACCGCCCAGGGAATCCTGTAGAAGTCGAGTCAGTTTAGAGTCTCTGTATGGAATATGGGTGGACTTCTCATCCACCAAAGCACTTATGACGTTTCCTAGGGCACTGAGGGACAGGTTGATTTTGGTTGCCTCTTTCAGACGCTCCCCTTCAGCTTTGGTTTTAGACTGCCGCTAGGAACCTGCCAAGTCAACTAGATTGAGCTTACCTGCTGTAAACCTCTCACCATTATCATCGGTGAACTCAGATTCCACTCGAATGGTGAATATGGAGTGTGACCTGGAAGAATCCTTGTTCATGACGGTCTCCCCCACCGCCCTATTTTTAAACCCGATCATCATCCATTTTTCCATTTCGGGAACCGACTTTACGATGTGTCTGCTGAGGTCCTTCACCTCGATCTGCCCCTTCTAGTTCTCCTTAATTTACTTTTTAGCCTTGATGTCGGCTCCCAGCAGGTCGTGAATTTATTCGTTGTAGATTTCGATAAAGGAACAACTCACCAGAAACTGCCTGTCCTTGGCAGACTCAATTATGTCGACGATATGAGAGAAGGTGCGGGGGATGATGCCCTTGAGCTCCTATTTTTAAGGGTTGCCCATCATCGTAAAGGTCTTTCCACATCCTAGCATAATCGCCAGCATTACCTGTCTGTCCGTACGCAAAGATTGTGCCGTTATAGCCTTCCACCACAGACTACACCAAGCTGAATACACTCTGCTCGTAGATGTTGGCTTGGGTGCAGTTCTGCGGATAGACGGCGTCGTATGCGAAGTTTTTCTGATAGTTATCTTCGGAGGGTTTGCGCAGAATCACTTGGCTTGTCTGCTACTCGATGAAGACGATCTCCTTGGAGTCTGGGTAAGGGACGAAGTACTTTTCTACTTCTCTAATTTGTTCATGGGACGCACTCTAACGATGACTTTGACTGTTTCCGACATTATGTTATATATTCTAACAGAAAGAGATGTTGGCTATAGATGTTTATAAAAAAGTGTATTACTTAGAGCGGGTATTTCGCTAAGAGATCATCCCCTACCTAAAACTATCTCAGTGCTGCGAAGAGATTGAAGAATGGGTTTTTAAATACAAAGGATGTGAATTTAATGGGCGTTACATTCATCGACCATACTTGTCGATTGCAAAATGGTGTGGTGCAAGAATATGGGTGTGTAGCATGTTTCGCGATGTTAGGCAGATGGCATCCGCACAAAACTAAACCAAATTTATATTTCATACCAGGGGAATAAAATAGGTGAGGTGAATCAACCCTTATTCGGTCATTCGCATGTAAGTGTGAACTACGAAGACTGTAGTCTGGCTATGGTAAATTTTCAATCATCTGCCAGAGAGAAATGTTAATGAGCTTTGGGTAGAGTTGATACTTAACATCACAATCCCGTTCGATAAGTTATCCCTTGTGACTCATATTGTTAGTATGGAAAACGACGAGAACCAAAAATGATATTCCTCAAGAGATGGCAATCTCTAGGTTATGGCCGATGGATCAGTGTCTCCCATGTATTTTAAAAACTGCCTAAACTCACTCAAAAACATAAATATGGCCTTCCTTCTAACCCTGGATGTCAGCTCTCGTCGCCGATCTCCGGACTTTGTGTGTTGATTTCTCAGAAACATTATAAAAATCATACGTACAAGAATGGTAAGTTTCAGCCGCAATAACTAATTTGCTGACTCTGTCGTCAGTGGACTGCAACCTCCTCACTCTCTGAAACCAAGTCAGCAGAGCATTTTCGAGTTTTGTCTTCCCCCATACCCAAGGTGCATAAACCTCAAAGGCTAAATTAAGTCTAGGGTGCATAAACAACCCATTATCTTTTGAAGACAGATCAAGTGCTGAATAAGCTGAAACTTAATACAGCAGCCTAAATACTGCCTTGGGATTCGAAATAACAGTTAATTAATTAATGGCCAACACAAAACTCTTTATAGGACTTGTTCTGCTGTCCACTCTGAGTCTCCTTCAAGCTCAAGTCGACCCCAAAAGCGATCCTTTGGTAGGCAATTACTTATTTAGCTGTTTATGGAAGGCCGAGGCTGCTGCAAACCACCTGACGGTTGTTACGCACTTCTAGTCAACTTCGATAACATGACTACTCTTTAAACAGCAACCAACTACGCCCAAGCGAGTGGACTGCCCGTGACTCCAGGAAAATACGCGATTCTAGCGTCGACGCCTGGTGCAGCCCCGTGGGCTTATCACCAATGTACGGGAAAGCACCTCTACGTCAACGGACTTACCTCAGACTCTTCGACACCGAATAGAAGGATATTTACCTACACAGGAAGCCTGTTGCCAAGCAAAACCTACCAGTTCTGCTTCAAAGGCCGAAACTTCCCCGTGGATAACTTTGACTTAAAACCCAGAGGGTCCATCAGCCGAAACAACGCACCAGCTGACAGTCTTAGAAGCTGGTCTTTGAACGTCCCTACAGTACCCGATCCCTCCTGTCAGTGGCAATAAGTAGTATCTACCAATTTTCCAGGGGCCCTTTTTTCCCAGAATCGACATTATTCTGAACAACATAGGCCCCTCAGATGGCAACGACCTGGCGATAGACGATATTCAAATCGTAGAGATCACAGCTGCCCAACCTCCACTCGTATTCCACCTATCTATATCACCATGGTCTTGGATATCTGGGAAATATACAGTCACACTTTCAGGCATTGGACCCACTCAACAGTATTGCCAAGACTACTATTTCTTTTATCTTAATGGGATACTCAACCAATCAGGCGTTGTCACACCAACTTCTGGACCATAAATCACATTTTCTCTTCCTGTCGCTACAATGAAATTACCCATCAAAGTAATTCGGAAATGCTAATGCATGAAAGACGCTATCTGGCCGGCTACAGAAGCGGCAGGGCAACTTATTTGGGATGAAATCCTCAAGAAAAACACTTCTATATTCCCAGGTCAAGCCGACAATACCGCCAACACCAACACAACCGTTGTTGAGACAGGACCTCCTAAGCCACCTGCTTGATCGTCAATAGCATATGTTTTAGCAAAATTTACTTATCAGCCCGACATTTGAAAGCTTCCAACATTCCAACAGATGATGTACTGCATCAGAATCTTATTGATTTAGAGCTCGCGAGAAATCCATAGCTGACGAGCTTCTCTTTGGAGAGCGATCCATACCTCGAAATCGAAAGACCATAATCTAACATGAACTTTTGGAAAACAAACATTGTCTATTGTGCTCAGCGAAGTCGGATAGTAAGAGAAGGCTGATTGGATTGTAGGTATTTATTGACTGTGAGCTATTAGGTTATCGATTGAAGTAATTATATTATGTTCGGCCCAATTTTGTTCTGCCTTCTAATACATAAGAATATTGAAACTATTGACAGAAACTTTAATATTAATTTTATATACCAACTGTAACTGAATAGCCAAGAGTTTAGTCAAGTGAATGCCTAAGTGACCAAAAGTATTTGTAAGATAGTTTTAGTACGTGAGTAATTTGCAGCATACTTAAAGCTTATAGGTGGGGGTCTTTAAATCAGCTATGAGTTATTCAATCATCATCATTTTTAAGATTCTACAAAGACCGATTTAGGCACATTTTTTTAATTTTTGTCAACTTTAACACTACTTTCGCCTCCTCGGTTTGACTTGGCCACACTGTGTATGCTTAAATAACAGACAGCGATCCAACACATGCCAAATAGATTCAACAAAGCTTTGCGTGTAATATTTTTAGAGTTTTTGGTCTGTGAATGGCTTTTTTATTTTAATTTTTATTTTGCAGGGAAAGGAACCAACTTAGAGATGATCAGACCCTCACTAAAGGCAGCCAAACAGTACGCGATGCTTTTGGAGTAGATGTTTCGAATTGTGAATTTTCATTTAAATTAGTACTTGTTAATAACTGTCCTAAATCCTCACCCACAAAATTATTTGGATAGGATTTGTTAGTGTAAATTTCCAACAATTGAGTGTGGTGTTTATGCTAAAGAGTTTCCGAGTTTTCAACATCAAATGACTAAATCTTTAGGATACACAGTTTATCGGAACACATTCCGCAGATGTGAATTAGGCAGCTGGGCTTGAAGAGGGTAGTGCATAGGTACAGATGGACTCTATGCTGGGCATTTGCTAAACTTGGACAGAGAGAGAATCGATAGGCTAGAGTCCCATATTGGTTCTCAATGGCATTCTTGCATATTCCAGTCTTAAAAAGTTGGATCAACACAGATATAGCATAAATTGTAGAAGATATGCACAGACTCAATCTCGGGACCGAATGACGCTTAAATTCTCCGCGTTTGTAAGTTATAGCAGAACTGAAGACTAGAAGTAGGAGCGGAGTGTCTGTAGAATAAAATGCTTGCTTTATAAAATAATATTAACTAAAGAGTGTCGTCTCTGTCTAGGCAGTCCTTAAATTCAAATGATAAATCTAAAAATGAAAGTGTTTATGTATTCAGCTATCATCTATCTGAGTGAAATTGATGGACGTTGTTGTTTCTTTTTAAATAGTCTTGCAGAGGAATTTAGCAAACTAGCACATCTGATTGCTGATGTCTAATGTGTTTTAGCAAATACTGCTAAATGCTAGAAGCATTAGCTTTAAAAAGCACTCTAAGCGCAATTGCTAATAATCAATAATTGATGAGTCAGAAAGGAGTCCCCACTTCGAGTTCTCAGCTCAGAG
>JAOXNN020223579.1:0-14322 GCA_028571205.2 Hydropsyche betteni
AATGTTTATTGAACAGAATACAAGAATAAACTCAAAAAAGAAAAAGATGAGCCAAGCTTTAACAACAAAATTATTAGAAATTAAAGATACTTATACTATGTGTTTTAGCTCATCATAATTGATCAAAAGAGACCTCATAACGACGTATATGGTAATAAGTTAGTTATCATTTAAGATAAGATAACCAAACAGATGCAGGCAGCCCATGACGGTAAGTCCATTGATACATACATACATGTTCAACCACTTTCAACTCTTGTCTTGTGCCTGCTTTAACAATCTCTATTTGTTTGTCTTATTCAAGAACTTCAACTTCTCTATGAAACTTACTGCTGTGCTGATTCGACGCATTCTGCGTATGGTGCTCCAACTCTTGAAGTTTTCAATTGTTTTAACAAGCTTCTGGGTGTTCTGGGTGGACACCATCCAAGGGTGGCTCAGAATCTACGAGTAACCGTACCTGACTTTGGGATCCAACAACAGAAGGTGTCGAATGAGGTCCTTGGCGTCTTCGCTGATTGTCTACCATGGTTCCTTATCCAAGTTATACTCCACTCCTTTAATTTTGTTAGCAAGGTCAGCAGCTTCCGTGTTGAAGGGAGGGTACCCGCATAAAAGTACGTACATTAATACGCCCAACGACCAGTAGTCTACCTTCTTATCGTAACCCTCTCCAGTCAGAATTTATGGGGCTAAATATCCGGCGGAACCAACTACAGTGGACATTGCCATGTTGGTAACTATCCTGGACAACCCGAAATCAGAGAGTTTTATGTTGGAGTCTTCAGCGTTGCTCTAGTAAAGCAAATTTTCCAGCTGAGTATTATCAAGTGTTACCTTAAGATCTCTGTGGACGATATCATTGTCGTGGAGGTACCTTATCGCATCAAGAACTGGCCTGAGGACATCCTTCGCTTAATTTTCTGAGTAGGTAGTCTTCTAAAGGATCCTGTCAAAGAGCTCTCCTCCTGACATATACTCAAGCACCAAAAAGTCGAAGGTTCCATAGTGATACACTTCGAATAGCTTGACAATATTTGGGTGGCTGATCTGTGACAGGATTACCATCTAGTTTTCCATGTAGGCTCTTTCTGTACCCAGATTTGGATTGCTCTCATAGACCTTTATGGCATAAATCTCTTTAGTTTACTTGTGGATTGCTCGCATAACGCAACAGATGGAACCTTCACCTATCATCTCCAAAAAGTCGTAGTCCTCTTCGATGTTTCTCTACTTGGCTAGGGAATCAAGGACTGATGGCTACATTTATTGATTATTATGTAATTATTGAATCTAACTTTCGTGCCTTCATTTATAAGAAGAGTAGTCTAGGGAAATTACATTTGTCAACAAACAGTATTAACCTTCTAACTTAAGACACTTTATAATTGGATTCTCGTTTAATGTCGATATCGGTGTGCGCCATTTCGGGGGCTCCTCTGGTAGAAGCAGTCGTCTCCGTTAAGACAGGACATCTGTTCGAGAAAAGCACCATTGTCAAGCACCTTAGCACCTTCCCCTACTGCCCCGTAACTAACCAGCCGTTGGCCAAGGAGGATCTGGTGGCCGTGCTCCGTACCTTTTAGTCTATACAGCCACCAACACACAGATCGCCACTGCCTCTACATCCATACCAGGTCTGATGGAAAAGCTTTGTAGCTAATATGACACTATCGTCCTGGAGTCCTTTTATCTCAAGAAGAACTTGCAGGAAACCAGGGAGGAACTCTCGCACGCCCTGTACCAGCATGATGCCTCTCTACGGGTTATTCAGAAACTCATCAAGTAGCGGGACTAGGCTAGGCAGACAGTCGCAGAACTTAATGTCAAGATTCAAGAACTACAACGTTCTAAAGAGTGATAATATCTGTAAATCCAAAGATCAAGAGCGATCAGGCATTAAGTAATATTATGAAAGCCAAAATATACAATTTCTTGAATTTGCACGCCGCTACCTTCTACAGCGTCTCCAGCTGGTACCTTTTCGGAAAGTATGCATTCTTAGTCAGTCAAACAGAGGGATAGTCTATGGTACCCACTATCAACGATGGTTCAGTCCTTTTCATAGATAAACTTTTCTATCGGATCAATGGTCTCAAAAGAAACGATGTTGTTGTAGCAACGCAGCCAGTAAACCCAAATGTAACCATATGCAAGAGGATACTAGGCTTGGAAGGTGATGTCATCCACGGTATAATGATTCCCAAGAATCACGTATGGCTTTAAGGCGATAACAGAACACGATCCTTCGACTCCCGACATCATGGCCCAGTGCCACTTCATCTTGTATAAGGAAGAGTCCTTCATGTATATAATCCTGCCTGATTGATTATTCAGTCTAGTATAAATACAATATCAAACACTGATACCTTTGAATCCGATGCTCCGTTTGTATAACATATTATAGATGATACCAACAGTAAAAGCCTGTATTCTTTTCTTAAGTGTCTACCATCGACTTGTCTGGCACCGACACATATCTGATGTCTGGCATTCAACCTCTTTGAGTCGAACTGTAAGTTGATGGGATGTTTTAAGCTCGGTTGCATGCTATACAATGTCATCGAGATTCTGGGTGTGATTTTTTTACAGTATAAGTTGAGATATCTCGGAGTTACTTCGGGAACGCGTATTGGGATCGAAATCAATCGGGCCAATTTACGCTGCTAAGCTTGGCCTGGCCTTATCGAGAACAGAGATCAGTGATAACGGCTTTGTTAATTTTAAAGTTGACAAAAGAGACACTGATTTCTTTAATTTCTTGCAACTGTCTGTTTAGGAGGATTCAGAATATTACTCAAATTCAGTGTTTTTTGTCTCGATGTATTTTACCCACCTCGATTCAGAAACTTCTTTTAACTTCTAGATTTATTATGAGAGATCACAGACCAGATCTTGGAGTTGGTTCTTTTCTGTATGAAGGGTTTGTATGCTACGGCTGAGCTTGGCAATTTAATCATTCGCATCCCTCAGCATATGCCTCAGGTCTACAGTAACGACCATAGGTACCCTTTATCTGCTCAATAAAATCTCCCTTCGCTATATCCTTCTGGGTAATAATCTCCTCCTTCGCATGAATCTCCACTTTAAGTTGTTTAATCTCATACTCCAACAGATTAATCTCGGTTAGCTTGTCTTCGATTGATTAACAACTATGGGAACTCGACTACTATTTCAGACTGTAGCCATTACTAGCTTTTTTACAGAGTGCCTCTTACTGATATAGATCATACAAACTCTGCTTCTGCTCATGCAACTCCAACAGCTACTTTTAGTTTTGCACACGGCTCTATCTTAGATCCGCTACTTCCATTTTATAATCTTCTATACACTGCTTCAGCCTGCATACTTCTCGGTTGAGCTCATCGATCTATTACTACTTGTCGTTGGTGATGTTCTGAAATCCTAAATGTTCTCGTTCAATTAGTTCGACAGCTTGGTCTACGATTACACTCGAGTTACATAGCAGTTTCCCCATACATCCGATCTCTTGTTGTCTGGTAGAGTACAACTAGTTGATAACTGCGAATAGATCTATATAAACCAGCTTTAACCTTGAATAGAACACTCTGAGAGTTGTTGTCTAAGCACATGCTACTCTAAGGAAGCGTCATTATTCTACAGAATTTTATCTGCACTCTGCCTTATCCCAGCAAAGACACGCCACACAGAACTTGATTGAGTGTGAGATGATTGGCTGTCCTTGCGTAATCTGTGGCAGTTTGCGGGGAACATAATTATGATAATTTAAATACTGAAGACGGATTCGTAATTAATTACAATAATGAGAAAGTATTGTGCATAGTGTTACGATATGTTCCAGTTAATTGAGTAGATCAAGTTGGTTCATTTTTGGTATTAAAATGCTGCCCTGAAGATGATTTACATACATGTAGCAGTTTCTTGTTCTCGCCTGAAAGATATCGACTAGTATTCTAGAGGTGGGCAATATGATTTTTATAATTCTATGCTTGAGATCTCAGTTCAGTTATAATATCCGCAGCCTATTTGAGTTTGGAGCTCAGATGCTTGACTTGCTCACTTTCACTTATTGTAAGGGTTTATTTTAGATCTGCATTTGTCCTTGTTACTATTGATTTCTCATAGTCTGCCTTGAGTTTAGAGTAGTTGATGGTTACTGTTCTACATTTTTGATCCAACTCAGCAACTCGACCCTGTAGGCCGTCCACTTTCTGCTTCAACTCTTCATTTTCTGTGAGATACTTTGACTTTTCACTCAGAAGTTTTTGAATATGGGAACTGTTTTCTCGTAGGATTGGTTAGAACATAGACTAATTATCTAGGTTCACTTTTTCATAGACTTTGAGCTTCTGTTTTAGAGATTTTACTTACTATTGGAGCTGTCTCATCGACATTCCCTACACTTTCTATTGTTCTATTGGGCTCTTGGAGGTTACTAAGGCTTCTGTATGAGGTTTAGGTTTGTTCTACGGGTTCTTTCGCGGTGACTTTTTTGGCTATGGCTTGCTATCCCTAATAGTTCGTAGACTCTGAATTTAACGGTCTCCTTTTTAGACTTTGTACTCCAAATCATTAAGTTTTTTCAACATCTTCTCATGATCTTTACTCATGGATGTATATTCTTTCTTCACCTTTTAGTGAGCTCTTGCCAATGTTTGAAGTTCGGTTTTTAATCTCGTTGAGTCTTCAGATTTCTGTTGGAATGCTGGATTAGATAGCGACTACGCCCTCTTCAACTCACCTTTATAGTACTCTAACTCCTCCTCAAGAAGATGAATAGCGAGTGGATCTCGATTAGAATTTAGATGTCTGGGAGGCAACGCTCGAGTCTTTCCTTCATTCTAACTGACAATATTGTTGAGTGTATTGATATTCTGAGAATGTCGGTGCTAGTGTTTATGATGGTGTGAGCAACTTTCTTTCGTTTTCGACATTAATCCTTTTTAACAGTATAATTATGCTGAACTCCTACGCATATAGAAAGACAAATACAAGTGAATATGAGCTAGTTTAAATGGGTGGTTATTACAGCAAATTTATAAACAATTTTATTGAAGCTGTAGCGCTATTTTCTTCTTCACAAATGGCACAGTTAGATTCTTCTGTAAGTCTTCAGTTCGACCACCACCACATCCTTAACCTGAAGGACTTTGTCTCGGGGATGTGCGCTGGATTTGCTTTTACTGCGGTCAGTCAGCCCATGGATTACGTTAAGACCCATATTCAGATGATTGGAGAGAGAGTCTCCTTCAGAGAGGTAATCGAAATCCTTAGAAGGGAAGCCGGACTAAATCCTTTAGCATATTATCGAGGGGCATCGACAATGTTCGTTGGAAATGGCTTGTCGGTGTCCTCTGAGCTCGGTTCGAATGAAACACTGCACAGGTTTTTCATGAAGTACGTTAATAAAGATGACAATTAATTGTTACCGATGCTTCAAGTGGGCCTATGTGGACTGATAGCGGGTAGTATCTGTTCACTAATTTTCACTCCGACTTAGTACTGCAAGATTCAAATGCAGGTCAATGCTCCGAGGTACAGGGGCTACACTTCAGCAATGCAAATCTTTTGGAGTGAAGTGTTCAAAGGTAACTTCCAAAAACTCTACACTGGTGGAATATCCTGCGGTATAAGATAGGGAATAGGAGGAATTTTCTATTTCCTATCCTACGAAGGATTCCTAAGATATCGGATGAAAGCTGGGCAAAAATCCTATGATGAGTGTGAAAATACCGACATTCTAATGGCTGGAGCCTTAGCTGGATTTAATGTTGTGCCTGTTTACCCTTTCGATACCATGAAAACTTACGTTCAGAGTGGTTACTGCAGCACCTACCTTGAATCGTTCTTGACAATTTGGAGGAAAGGCATAATGTACAGAGGATTGATGGCAACTCTTGCCAGGACCGTACCAGGAAACGCTGTGACTTTTCTGGCTTTCGAAAAAACCCAGAGAATGTTTGGTTCACGTGAACCTGGGAATTGATTATAGATCGTCAGGATTCTTTTATTAGATTAATTTTAGATATGATGATGTTCGGTTTGAGGTTCAAATTCTGCCTATGTAAGATTCAAGCCGAAAGATACATAAGGTCCATGAGTCAGCAGGCACTCCTATTTCGCCCAAATAAACTTTCCTAACTCAGTACGTAGCAGGTATCTAACGATCGTGTTGTTAAGTAGTTCTTTGCAAAGGATGCATCGACCGTAAGAATGTTGGAAGCAACTGACCGTCTCAAGGACATGAAACTCTCAACACCCACCCACTCCTACTCAGAAATCATAATTCCTTTTTCCACACAGCCTCAAATAAGAAGTAAATTTGTTCGGTTCTACTCGAACAATATTAGAGGTGGCAGAATGCTAGAGATTATGGACTATATGGCATCGAACATAGCTTACAGATACTGTACACCGGCTAACTTTACTGGAGACCTTGATTTTATGATGGTGACTGCCAGTGTAGACCACATCCTATTCTTTAGACCTGTAGTTATCGACCAGGATTGTACTTTCTCAGGTTATGCAACCTATGTCGGGCAGAGTTCAGTATAAGTTCAGATCAATCTCCAACAAAAAAAGGGCAGAGAAGATCTACTTAACTGTACAGCCACTTTCTGTATGGTTGCTAGGTCGAAAACACCTGGCGTTAAGTACACTGTTCCTTCCATGAATCTCAACAATTAAAACGAAATATGTAAAATGAGATACCAATTTGGAAGGGAACGCCAGTAAAAAAGGAAACAAGCTGCCAAAACCTCTCTATGTTTAGTGGCTCCGTCAGCGGAGTAATCTCAACTCCTGCACAAGCTAATTTTAGACCATAAATAAACCAGAACTGCTCTCTAAGCTGTTTCAATAGGCAGCACTCAGGTCGATAAGACTTTGCTTATGCATCTTCAGGACAGAAACCTTCACGGAAAGGTATTTGGAGGATATGTGATGAGGGAAGCCTTTGAGTTGGGTTGGTTGTGCGCGTACATGTTTGTAAAAGGTACTTGTATGCCATAGATCTATTTCATAGACGATATTCAGTTCATAGCTCCTGTGGAAATCGGTAGTGCGGTGCTATTTAATTCAGTTGTAGCCTATAATGATGAAAATCAGATTTATGTCACTGTGCATTGCTAAAACATAAAACCTGATGGCACTCGGAACAGAACAAATTCCCTTCGAATGTGCTTCTTCTGTTAAAACATTACTAGAAAGGTGTACCCATCAACCTACGAGGAGGGGCTGCTCTACTTGTAAGCTAAAAGAATATCCTAACCCTCTGTATTTTGATATTCATAGTTCAATTCTAACATTTTAAATTCTAACTCACATATTTTTTGTGACGTGTATTATAAATAATAGAATGTAATCCGCAGTCAGGAACCACATACGACTAGCTCTAGTCAAACTCCGAGGGTACAACACGATAGGCGAAGCCCACTAGATTGTTCTAAGGAAGATGGCAAGTTCTTCCTAGCCCATCGACGTAGTTGTCTCTAAGATAATCGGGCTATAAATAAAGAATGATTACCAGTTCCTAACAACAGTCACTCTCGTAACAGAGCTCATTTCAAGTACTTCGCATAGCTATTGAGTTATCGACACAGATCCCACTTATCACTACGCGCCGAAGTTGGCTACCGCAATTATGGCTGAAATGTCTCGGCTTTTAAAGCAAGAGGTGCTAAGTAAGTAGGTCGGCACTCTGCGCTACCTCAAAGTTATGGAAATATTGAGATTGCTGCTAACCTGCAAGCCCAATTCTTTCCAACATTCTCTCAACACCTACGAGGGACTGTATAGGCAGCTCAAATTGTGCCAGACTGCAGCATCCAACACTAATAAAGAGCATTTTAAACTTACTTTTATTGCTATTCACAGACATATCCTATAAAACTGTAGGGATGAGATGATGATCGACTTTGTGGTGAATGAATTGTTCGAGGATTCATTGGAGTCACTGCAGTAGAGTGGGAAACCAGGGTTCGATTGGTTGAGGACAATAGATACTCGATTTCTTGTTATTCAGGAACTGATAACTAGAAGAAAACTTCAACCCATCGTACTATTCAAGTTTGCTTTCTTACTTATCAAGGCATCTGCTGTGAGGAATGTTTACGTGCAGGTATTGAGCCTAGGAATATCTGAAACTATGCTGAGTTTAATTCTAGAACAGGGGTTGCGATCTCCTCTCCCATAAATACTCATCACACACCTCATTACGAATCCTCTCTACTAGTAACTCAAGAACCCCGATGATTTAATGTACGCTTAGCTATTGCTCTCACAAGTCTGTCTATTATTCAAAAATACTCGGCATCTTTTTGCACTATTGAAGATCACAGACCTCAATTTCCATTCAAGAGGCTTAATCTATGAGCTAGTGACTCACCTGTACAACTTCCTAGAGGCAGAATAAAAGAAACAAACTAAATCGACTCTATATTAGCAAGTTAAACGCACTGTAAAGCACATAATGGAGTCCGTGAA
The DNA here is from genome assembly GCA_028571205.2 of Hydropsyche betteni. NCBI lineage: Eukaryota > Metazoa > Arthropoda > Insecta > Trichoptera > Hydropsychidae > Hydropsyche > Hydropsyche betteni. The sequence continues at coordinate 8,467 of JAOXNN020223579.1, forward strand.
GGAAATTCTTTAAAAACGTCCAGAAAAAGCTACCAATAGTGACCTAGAGCAGAAACTACGTTTCTACCGCCTGAAATAGAAGGAATACGAAAAGATGGTCAGTGACTTTAATAATGACAAAAAGTTCCTCAAAAGAATGGAATCTGCAACATAATACCAGCAGGATCAATTCTGTAGATTTATCAAGAAATCCCCACACATTAATGCCAAGAAAATGGTTTAATCACTGGGCTCAGACCCTAAGCTGTGCCCTATTTCTCCAATCCTCCTCAAGAGATATGCTGAGTCATTCAAAGTAGATGGGTACTCCATGGAGCAAGCTCTTAGAATATTTCTTTCCAATCTGTTTCTCGTTGGGTAATCTCAGCAGATTACCAGAATTATGGATAAACTTACGGAACACTACTCACATCTTAACAAGGCCTACACTTGGGATAACGTTGGCTACCTATGCATTACTATGCTGATGCTTAACACCGATCTACATAATCCTAGTAATGAGAGAAAGATGACTGAAGCAGACTGGATTAAACTCACCAGCAAGAGAGACCTTACCGAACCAGAAGTACTCGCTATCTACCACAGTATCGCCTCCAACAAAATACTCACCTACAGGGACTACTCCTCACTGCATACAATCGGTCTGCCCTGCTTTTTGTATAATTTCTACTCGGACAGCCGTTTCTGGTCTTTATCGTATATTGATCCATAGCTAAAGGATTTGGAGGAGACGCCCGATCTATATCGGTATCTTGCCTACTAAAAGTTGGAGAGTGTGTTGGTGGGTAAGGAGGTAGATAAAACAATTAAACTTGTCGAACAGTTTGCGTATCGAGAGGATGTGTATGATTGCTAGATATTGTAAATACTCAAAGTGCTTGTGTCGAGAGGTAAGCTAGACACTCCTCTCATCATATTCGAGACTGCGTTTAGGAAATGCAACTTTACGCTGAGCTAACCCGATTAAAGCTCGATTTCTTATTACTGGTTATGTTCTAAAATCCTCTTCCAACATTTCGAACATATTAAATCCGATAATATCTGCAAGTTTATGGTTGATACCTGTATGGTCAGGAAACACCTTGACGATGATTTGTATACTCGGACTCAGATCAAGGTTAAAAAACTCAAGGAGGCATTCAAATAGTACAAGACAAGGCAGCTCAAAAAGAAGGGGTCGTTGCTGGAGATTTTTAGCAATTTTCTTACAGACAGATAGTCCTCTGATGAAGAATTCAAACTTACCAAAACTCCTTCAACCTCAAAAAGGTCAATCGTCTTCAAGAAGCTGTCTTCTGATATCTTCGACCAACTTGTATGCGACCCAGCCAAGAGATTGTAAGCTGTGGACTATTTCTCGGCATACTTAAGGGATCCTAAAAATAAAATACCAGTGGAGAGTTTCATTTGTGTGTTGTTCTTGTGTCTCGATATCGTGTTCATCTCTACAGATATCAGATGCTTTTAGGCTTCCAACTAGCTTCTGCAGGAGATACTCAACAATTATGCAGAGGGACATTTGGCATCTCGTCTGCAGTAGCTTAAAAAGAAGAAGCTTAAGAAGTACGAGCTAATAGTGGACGTCGCCAACTTCTATTTGATTAAGCTACTCCTTCAGTACCCAAAGGCTTCCAACAAGCTTAAGCAGTTGGGGAGTTTGGAGTTCCTGGAAAAGTGTAATGCTGGTATATTATCGGAGTACGTTAGTGTTAGTAAATACCTGGAGAAGGACACCCTTACAGGCCAGATAATAGATCGGATTGCGAAGGTGTGCTCGTAAAACGACGATTTCTTAAAGGAAGTAGAGCTCAAACAATTCTACAGTAAACAACTTTAGAGAAGAATTCAAGTGGAGACATAGGCCTAGCAGAATCGTTAAGGGTAAGTAAAATAGGATAAGAATTAACAGCAGAAAACCAAAGAAACGTTACCATAATAACATAAAATCGTCAAACCCGGGGAATAGGATAAGGGCGGTAAAAAGGAAGATGAAGCAACAGAGCAGGTAGCGGTAATTAGCAAGTAATAACCAAACAACAGTGGTGCTTAACTATTAAATAAACACAACTAATAAGATAAACCACTAAATACTCCTATTGAAAGCAAAATGAAGCAAACTCCTGTGTCTAAGAATGAACACAAACCTTAATAATAAGTGAATTTAGCTGAAAAACTGAGTATTGAAACAATATAGAAGTAAGAACAGCCTTAAATACCAATGTAATTGATACCTCCAACAATAGTTAAGTAACCGATTGACCCTCATTCAGACAGTAAACTGCAGACCTTTTTGGAGAGCTAAGGAGTGAGCGCCTAGATGTTAGAGTAGTTAGGTATAAACTAAGAGAACTTCGAAAAGTTGTAGCTGCCTTTGTTTATGCTTTGATGGTTTGTACAATATTTCTAATCAATATTCAGCCGTATTTAGTGAAGCAACAGTAATAATTTAAAACTATTAAAGAATATTTGGTTTAACTCTTATTATTTTATACCACACATGAAAACTCACGCTGGTAATCCCTCTCTAACCCAGAAGTCACAAGCTCTCGCAGGAAGTCTCGTGCAGCTCATTTTGGAGCTCCGTCCAACATCAGAAGGAAGATTATGTCTGCCTCTCTCTCCAAAGAACTCCGCAAGAAGCATGGCATAAGGTCAATCCCAGTCAGGAAGGACGACGAGGTCGTCGTGATGAGAGGACATCACAAGGGGTCAAAAGGAAAGGTTCTACAAGTATACCGAACTCGATGGGCCGTTTACATCGATAAGCTCACTAACAACAAGAGCGATGGAGCACCATATAAGATTCCCATCAACGCCTCAAACTTGGTGATTACTAAGCTAAAGGAATACAAGGATCGCACAGATAAAATCGAGAAGATTCGAAAGGGAGTCGAAGTTAGAAAGGGAAAAGCCGGAAAGAAGGTCAGAGCCACAGAGAAGGCACTGGGCTGATAACAGTTATTTAAATAATGTTCGGATTCGACTGTAGTTATGCTTTGTTGAATATACATAATAAATTACTGAGTATGTCTTATTATTGATGCTCTCATAATAAAGAGCTCTATTTTCAAATAGTTGCTGTACTAACTTAGAGCCCTTTTGCAATTTAATACACAACAACATCCTTAATATTTTTCTTTAACTAATTCTCAACTTCTCCCATTATTGCAGAGATTATATATGTACGAATTATGGTCACTTAAGAAAAACCGAAACATGAGGCACCAGTATGTCAATCCGTTTGTTAGGAATACTGTCCTATCTATGCGTATGTAGTCTGTGATTGAGCCGTTTGTGCAAATCTAGACTCTGTTGATTGTTGCTTTGGTTATCTCTCTCTAGTGAATTATTCCTCCGATCTCTGGCTAACTTTTAGTCTTATGGGTTTTGATTTTATGCAGCTTTTTCTAATTCATTATGGTCATTCTTTAAAGCGAGCTCTTTTTGAAGGGGCTACTTGCCATCCGAAGGTTGTAGTGGGTGATAGTTGGGTGACTCTGGCTGTGATGAGGGTCGAACAGACAAAGGCTGAGATTTGGGATTGACGCAACCCATTGTCGTTAAACTATTAATTCCAAACTCTATTGACTGATGCAGTTTTAAAAAAAATGGTAGCTATTTAATTATGCTTCAGTAAATGAAACCAATCTTTATTTGAATTGATTCAATATTGGTATTTCATTCCTAATATTATCCATTCCTATTATGAAGAAATCTTCACGCCGAAATCTGAAAATTTAAATAGACGCAGACGATTAAGGTACCCCTTCTATTACTCAGACCCGTAGGAACTATTGGAATGCACCACCAACAAAAACCCTCCCTTATCTTGGAGTCAATCGCCCACGTTTAAGTTCTCACTGGGAATGCACATGATGCTCATATTGTAAAAGTCATACAAGAGAAGACTCAAAATGGAGGCTTTTCTCAAGCTTCGCTTCCTCAGAGACTCAGCTAATGTCTCAGGTCTCCAGCGAGACAGGTCAGATTCATGTAACTCAAAGTTTAGAAGAGAAATGGGCAACCAGCCGAAGAAACCTAGCAGTCGACAGAACAGCTACTTCGCGTAGTAACAACAGGTAGAGGGTACAGGGCAGAAGGTCAAACTTTACTCTAATATTATGCTGAAGTTACAATAAATTGGGGATAGTCAGCAAGAGATTTCAAAGGTGGCTGGGCCGGTTTAGAGGAGGAGTATGGAAAATTCGGTTAACTCAAAGTTAGATAATTTGGAGAGGATTTTAGAGGATATTCGAAAATGCAACCAGTAAGGAGGAGTTAGGGAACCACCCAATTACGCAAAAAAACGAGCCAGAGCAAAGGGGTAGCTGGGCGCGGAGATATCTGAGTTCAGAATTAAGCCTTCGACAGCTGTTATCGATCAGTTGTAGTATCCAAGAGAGGGAAACAGAAGATTGATAGTCGAAGAAATGAATACCAACTAGAAGGCTGATTATAGACAACCAAGGTAACACAAGCCCTCAACTTCGGTACTGGGCTACAGCTGGGAGCCACACCAGCATGGTCTTGATAATGAGCTGCAGGTGATTTCGAAGTAGCTCAGTGAGTTAAGGAAGATGAATGAAGAATATATTGCTAAAAACACCCATATTCTTAGCTAGCCCCAACAAAAGATTGAAATAGCGGAATGTTAAGGATACCGTATTGTGACTGAACCTGCTCAAATGCAAAATACTTACTATCCACACCCTTATCACAACACTAACTACGAAAATATTAGTAAGTATTGCCCTGTACAGACGATTCGAGTTAATCCTCATCAAAATTATTACGAAGAGTAGGGTTAGTCCAGCAGGCACAATCCTAACAGTTCCAATCCAGTGTATTATGGAAACAGGAATCAGCAAAACATTCGCAGTGGGCCTGCTAAGTATGTGCCAATCCGGGAGAGATCAAGTAGCGGTGGATAAGGCAAGAGAATAGGCCATCCTAATAGGTTCAATTACCCAACTCTAGTGCTTCGCCCACCAGAATAAAACATACATTTAGGCAACTCTAACAGTCGTACAAGGCTTCTACAGCCTCCCGTTGAGTCACGGAACATCCGAATAAACAGTTCTTCAGATTCTAACGTTATTCACAGATACCCTCAACAGTCTCAAAGAGTCCCGTATCAAAACTTACAGAGGGTACGTTACTATTGAATTATTAGGATGAAGAGTATGGTATTGATGGCCTTTTATTAATAGTCAACAATAAAAAATGATAGTAATTATTCATTTTGGTTATTGATACTTGAATAACTAAATAGGCCTCGACTAACTGGCTTGCTAGTGTCAGGAGAATCACCAGAGCCATGTCTTTAGTTTTTAGTGATCAGCTAACATACATATTGCTGTCAGATTTTCAGATGAAAAGGAAAGTACAAATCTACAAATAGAACCATTAAGGTGAATACTGAGAAAGATAAAGAGCTCAAATAACGATCCCCAGAAACGATCAAAATAGTAACTACTCCCCTCCGTAATTGAATTAAATATTAAAAAATGGCCTCCCACTGCTGAACCAACTAGGTGATAATAAAAAAATATTTAACTCAAGCAAGGTTTTAGGAGGTCTGTTGTAAGTGTTGAAGTCCAAATGGGGTGAGGGGGTTCCCATCTAGACTGGTCCCCCTATCTGCCACTGGTAGACCGACGGTCAGTCTAAACGGGGGCTCCATTTAGACTAATAATGACATCTGCAATCATCAGGCGTTAATTAAATCAAATTGAATTGTCAGTAATTATTTATGACTTTTTGCTTATGAATTTTTATGCCATGATTGCGATCAACTGATTCACATAATTGGGTTGGGTTTACACTTATTCTTTATGTTATCAACGAAATGTTCTT
>JAOXNN020223639.1:0-14298 GCA_028571205.2 Hydropsyche betteni
TGAGATTTATCATTCAATTTTTAAAAAATAATTAATTAAAAAAATAATATATTATTTTTTTCGGTCGTAAGTCGAGGACTACCTATATTCAATCAGTACTATATATGTTTAATTTTCAATTTTAAACAATAAATTCTCAACTAAACAAAGGTCACTTCGAGTCTATGCGAAAACGGATCAATACCGCAAATCGCCAAAGCACACACCATTTCTAACATTTCAAAAACGCCAATTCTATATATAAAAAAAAATTGCGTCGCGAAATCGTTTTTGCGACAATCGCATCTTGTTTGTAAACAAGGTCCAATTGGATCTCTATTGGAAGTCATCATGAGCTGATCTATTTCGGAGCTGGAGGACGCTTTTTCGCAGTGGCGTCTCGAATTTTCTAAAAATAACTTTGGGCGTCGTGCGAAATCTGAAAGCACTCTTTTTCAGGCGTTATACAATGGTTGATGAGGAATTTTTCCGTGATCTTGAAGTTCTTCTATGTCTGGCGTGCTTCCATATTATCATCTGATGGAATCAAAGTTTTGTAATCTAAGGATGCAGTTCGATCTGCGTAATAGTTCTTGGAATTGTTTATACGATTCGTTAAACGATATTAAATTTTATGTGCGTGTCAAAAATGGTCATCCGCGCTTATATGCTGTTGTTGCGTAATATGATAAGTGTTTGAAAAAAAATGGTTTCGTGTGTGGTACTGTAAAATTTTGTAAACGCTACTAAACGATTGGAGATTATTAAACGATTTCAATGTAAAAGTTGATAGATCTGTTTATTATACCGATCAATAAATCAATATTGATTTTTGGATTACGGGTATTTCACACATATTTCCCAATAAACCTTCGAATCGTGCTAATACCCATGAGAAATTTACATATTGCGAAAGTAAGAATTAGCACATCTTTATAGTGCAGCACGCTTTGTCTCGTTCGCCTTCGTTATCGTTTTCGCTCGTGCCTACTTTATTTTGCGATAAAAAATTGTTTTAACTCTTAATTTTTAAAACTTTAGTTTTCAGATAAACGAACTCAAGGATACTTTTCATTCTTGTACTATTTTTCCGCTTAAAAAAACGCGTTTTTCGCAAACAGTTTTTTTCATCGATCATCTCGAAATAGTTTCCAGCGTGGTCAACAAACGATTTGGCACGATGTGTGGTGCGCATTTATTCGAAAGTTTCGTTTTCGCACATGCAATTTATTTTTGAACTCTAAAAAGACTAGTGAACAAAAACTTCATAAATCAAAATGGCGCTTGTCCCGTGACGATCCGAAATTTTCGCACCGAATCATATTTTCGGAAATGACTTTCTTTTTCGATTGTATCGTACGTTTCGTTACAGTGTTGAAGATTGTGAAATTTCAACAATTTATATACCGCGTGTTCGATTAACGAAATCCGGTTGACCGCCATTGACATTGATTGAATGCCCACGGCCAATGTTGCAAATTTGAGTATCGAATGTCGGTGGAGCGTTACCAGTTTTTGTATTGTTTGCGAATTGGTGAAAATTCTATACGAAACCCTCATGTGACCTTTGACAATGGGGAAATGCGTGTGTGATGGGAATGTAAAAGTCTTGCTGTATTCTAGTTGAACACTTCCTGGGTCACTGTACATTTTTCTCACCAAGGTCTAGTTTGTGTAGTTAATGTCTTCCTGATATCGACAAATTGTTTCCTGTGCAGGAAAATATACTTAAGCTTTCTAATTATAATGTTAATAACATCGGCTGCCCGATGCCCGTACTCGATTTGATTATTTAACATTTAATCAATAAAACCAGTTCATTTGTTATTGTCACAATTACGACATATAAGCAAAGCCAGAGGTAATAAGCATCATATTATAGACGTTAACTGTATACGCATAAAGACCATATTCGCAAAAAAGTCGCGAGCGTCATTGAACGAACACACACAAATCCGCTATTATATATAGGGGATAAGAGATTGTGATCATATGCAAACTATATTATTTTCTTTGGCAAAAAAATAAATGGTCATAATAAAAAAGGAATTGCCAGAATAAATTAATAAATGGTCAGAATTTAATAACGAAACTGTCAGAATATGTTAGGTTAGGGTTCTTAATATTATTCTGACCATTTAATATAAATTCTGACCAAATTCGTATTTAAATTGTGACCATTTAAATAGTAGCCATTTTCTTTACGCGATATTGTGAAATTTAGTATATTAGAAAGTAACTTGAAATACTTAAATATTGAAAGTAATTTCTTGACAAATAGTCCCTTAAACATTTTTGTTCGCTGACCGTATTACTCATTGCTTAACTTTGATAAATTATACATTCGACAAACTTAGACTGTTGAACCTTTATGTATGATAATTTGATATAATCTCATCATAATTGATGGAAATATTATTTAAGCACAATTTAAGATAGATTTTCAATAAAAAATCAGATACAACGTGATAAGAAACATTATCTTTCTAATCCTTTAGAAAAACCCGATGGAGACGTTTAAAATCTTTAAAAAAAACTTGCATTGAATTATTTAACGATGATACAACCATTAATTTGTCTCCGATTAACAAAATGATTTTCTTTGTTTCAGCACCGGTCACCCGACAGGGCTGTATTTAGGTCAGCGGCTGCGCTCGCCATTACCGGCATTGCACTCTCGTCGTTCAGCCTCAAGCAGATGTTGGAAAAACAGAGGAGACTTTTCTAAGTCGGCGTCGTCGAAAGGAATGTTACAAGAAAAGTTGGATCGACGACTGAGACTAAACAATCAAACTGTTTCTTTGTAGAAGTAATTCGGCAATTACTAAACGGAAAAATGTTCGACACAAGCTTAATAATATTTTAGAATATTTCGAAAATTAGCCATTTCCAACAAGTTCGAAAAATATGTGTAAATCCTCTGCTGTCCTATTGATAAATCGACGAATATAATGAATATGGATAATAATAAACATCGTAAATAATGTATATTAGTCATTAGGAATCAGGAATGGACGAATTGAGACTGATATTTATGATATGAATCGTATTAAGTCTGGGAGTGTTTAGTTTTATTGTATTAATTTATCGTGTTCGTGTGGCATGTTCATAGTGTCTTTATGAAATAATTTAACGAATCATTTTTAGTTTTAAAAAAGTAATAATTTTGATTTCTCTCGTATTTGCATGGTTTGTTAAACTATCGTTATAAAGTATTCTATAGGATTTGCTTGTTCTTTGATGTAGATATATTTTTTTCTTCACCATTCTAATCATCAAAATGAAATTTATTAAGTGAAAAATAATTATAATCTGACCCTAAAATTAGTTTTGGTAAGTAGTTTAGAAGAAAAATGTGTATTTACGTTTGGAACCGTATGATTAATTCCAAAATTGTGTGACAAATCAGTTTATTCAATTATGCGACTGTTACAATGTTTGTTTAAAATGTATATTATTTTAGTGTTTATTATTTGCCATTAAAATGCATAAAACAGTACAATTGTTTTTTTTTTTATATACTGTAACCTTAAATATACCGAACATCAGACTTAAAGCAAAAAACTAACTATGTGAAAAAAATAAAACCATTTTCTCGATTTAAACTTTATTAATATAAGAATTAAAGGTAATGATGAGTTGGACCTATATGCTATATCCAGATGGACATGTCAAAATTTTGGTTTTATCTCAAGTTTTTTAACAATGCTATTACCATAAATTAAATAGTAATAAATTTTGTTCTAGGGTTTTATCCAGTGTAAAAAATATAATGTTTTATTAAAATTTCGATAAACCTTTTTCAAATTATGTTAAGATATTTTTTCAGGTACTAAAACAATCATTTTTGGAAGATGAACCGAATTCTTATTGCCATTGAATCTAACCAATTTTATCGCATGAATGTACTTTTCCGAATCTTCGAACATTTGTGATGAAAATCTAAAAGACTAGCTTCGCTAACTTTCATTTTATTTATATAAAAATATTCACAAATTCGATTACACAACTAAAAATAAAAAGGCCATATGTAATTTTATATTGTATCAAACTGTAATAAATATTTATTTTGACTCACATTTTATATCGATAACACCAAAGAAAAAAATTAACCGTTTCAAAGTTTTAAATATGAAGAAAACCTTATATTTAAATTGAAACAAAAATTATTTGAATCATTTTTCAATTTCACTCGAAAACTATGTAAATTGAATTACATCTAAAGAGTTTCAAATACACAATATAATTTTTGACAAGAAAAATTAAAAATGAACACTTAAGATTCATACAAAACTTCGGAACATACTTATTTTTTAAAAAGATAGGTTACTATCGCCTTTTACTGCGGGAATGCTGTACGCTGGATTCTTTCATGAAACACCAGTCTACAGATATCTTATTTCCAAGTATATCGCTGCCGTTTAAGGCCTCTCTAGCACTCTACAAAAAAAAGTTGAGTTATTAACGAATTTTTATATGGAAATTGATCAAATTGATTAACAATATAAATTACTTGAGCCTGTGTGTACGTTTCGAATTCAACGAGAGCGTATCCTTTAATGTAACCGGTACGACGGTCAACGTTTAGATGAATGTTTTTGATATCACCGAATTCGGCAAATTTGTTCTGTAAAAAAAATTAAGTTAGATACAAATTATATGAAACATATTAGTACGTATAGTCAAATTTGAGCTTCAAATGACCAAACTTACCTGTATATCGTCTTCTTGGGCTTCTTCATGTACGCCACTGACAAAAAGAATCCATCCTTCCACCGATCTTTGAGGTCCGAGCTCTCCGCCGGCTGCCAATCTATCGTAAACACCAGCTCTATCGCCTCTGTCCGATGCGGATCCTCTTTCTCCGGCTCCTTCTCCACCAAAACCTCTTCCTCTACGACGACGTGCCTTTTCCTTCAGCCTAGCTATGCCCTCTAGAAATGAGATATGAAATATGTAAATTAACAGAAGTTACTGGATTATAAGGTTAATTGAAACAAGGAGTGGACACAATAGTGATAGTGTTATTGATAGAAACAGTATGCAATCGACTGATTGATTTGCAGATGAATCAGTAAAAGTTACTGGATTACGAGTAGGGTGACCATATTTCCCAGAACCCAAAACGGGACAGTTTGAAAAAAAAATCCCCTCCCATATAAAAAAATGTGTTGCATGTTCAAATTTTTTTTTAAATAGCTAATTAATAGTGATTTCAATTATAGACATCAAGACCAGGGTACTTTTCCAGGGGTTATGTAAAACAAACCAAAAAGGCGCCGCAGGTGAAAATTTTTTTCCAAATGTTTTACTGAATCAAACTATATCATCAAAAACAATCAATTTACTTAATTTTTTAGTTTATTTTAATAAAAATTCACAAATTTTTTTCGTATATTCAAAAAAGTAATTACAATTAAAAAAATATAAGACGAGACAAATCAAATAATTTTACGAAAACTACGGGACGAACGAAAGACACGACAAAAACGGAACTGTCCCGGCGAAAACGGGACGTATGGTCAGCTTAATTATGAGGTTATGTGATGGATAGTGAACGCAGTAAAGGTTAAGCGATAGATGGAGTGGACGCAATAGTGATGGTGATTATTGATAAGACTAATTCGACGAAAAAGGAAAGGACACGTATTGCAAATGAAAAAGTAAACCCACGCTCTCCTTCGTCGTCGACATCGAACTCTTCGACGTTTTCGATATCCAAGACGTCCGTCATGGTTCGAGGTTCGATTAGTGTAATTAGACGATCGAAACACTATTGGAAATTTTTAAATCGGTCGCCGTCGAAGCCTTTTTGCATAAATATAAACGATTATAATGCAATAACGAAGCTAACCACCGGCGTCACAAACTCACGCTTCTGTTTCTGTGACAATCGCTTCGACGGCCTAAACGCTTCGATTCACGACACATTCAATATTTTACCGCCAATTTCGTTTATTATTTTCGATTAAATCGGAGGTTGTTATTTATATGACTAGTATATAGGCCCAATTTTAATAACATCGGCTGTTAATCGACAGCCATACTATTACGTAATAAAATAAATATTAAACATATCTATGCAAAAATATTTTTTAACGTGCCCTTGCATGCCCAGAACATAAAATTATAGGATAAGATTATAGCCGTTATTATAATGACCATAAAGACTAAATTTGTGTTATTATGCCGTTATTTTAATGGGCATACAGGCTAAATTGGAATGGCAAAGCCAGGTGTGACATCAACTGCCCGATGTCTGTACCCGATTTGAATATTTAATATTTAATTAAAGAAAACAAAAAAGTTCATTTGTTACTGTCACCAGATGTCATATAGGCAAAGCCAATAGTTATTAGGTAATAAGCATCATATTATAGACGTTAACTGTTTACATATATAAAGACCTAACAGAATAAAGTCGCGAGCGTCATTTGAACGAACGAATGAACACACGAACAGACACACAGAAATCCGTTTTTATATATAGGGAATGAGGAATGCGAAAAATTTATTTATAAAATTATTTATACATTTTTTTGGAATTTATTGAAACAATTAATATTTATATGAATAGTTTTATTTTACAATCAAAAATATTTTAAACGAACATACACAATTTTAATTCTACTCAAGGAATTGATTTTATTTTAATTTTAAGCTTCGTAAAACTGCATAGTAAGAATAAGTCGTTTTTAATACCTGCAAAAAGAATGATTATTATTTAAAAGCTTTTAGATTTGTATCCACAATTTAAACAATTTTTCGTACGTTTACAAAACACTGGATTGACAATTCGAAAAATTTCCCTGCCCAAATCACCATCGGTTTTTGAGTGCGAATCATGAATATCAAAATGAGTCTTTTGAACGATGGATCACTCGATACCCACCCACAATTGAAAATTGCATTAAATATAAGCGAACTCTAAAAAACATAAATTTCATTATCGTCAAAAGTACTTTATAGTTAATACAAAACATTTTTCAATACCCCAGATATCAAATTATCGCCGAAATAACAAAATATTGCCAATTCATTCAACGTTCCAAAAGCGAAAACGGTACTAAACAAAAATTCTATGGATCCTTTCTCAGCCTGCAATTGTAACACCGAATTATTATTTCATTGTAAATTCGTGATAAAAGTACAGTAATCCCCCCTATAAACCACCCCCCTATAACGTCTGCGGCGTACCCTCTATAGCGTCATTTTTTTCAAATTCATTTAAATTCAATTTTTTTATTTTTTATAAATGTATTTAAAAAAAAAAACAATCAACTCGTAAAAATATCCAAAAAAAGAGAAATGAAAATGTTTCATTTATTGATTTCCTAAATTCTCTCCCTATAACGTCGAACCTATCTTGACGTTATAGGAGGGGAATGCTGTATAGTGGAAAAAATTTGAAACTAACAATAAACTGAAGATTTCGAAACATTTTTTCGTGTTAAAAAAAATCATATTAAACATCATAGGAAATTATTAAACGATTTTCCACGTTAAGAGTTTTCATTTTATACGGTTTCCACTGTACGTACATGAATTTTAATTATTTTGTCAATTAAGACAAAAAAAATTGTGTGCTGACAACTTTGTAAACGTTTTTATGTACTGGCAACCCTGCAAACGTCAACGTGTTTGCCGGCATAACGCATTTTCACGATTTCAGTTTTTCGATATATTTTGCTGTTGTTATTAACTACTCGATATGGCTCAAGTAACTGCTCCAGCAAATCCCTCCACGTTACTTCCTCTGGGTTTGTTTTCTTTACTTTTTACTTTTCTAATAACGCTAGAACGTTATTTTTGTAAAAAAGGTAAAATCTATATTTTCAGAGCTAGTTGATAAATGCATCGGTTCTCGAATCCACATAATCATGAAAAACGAAAAAGAAATCGTAGGAACGTTGCAAGGATTCGACGATTTCGTAAACATGTTGCTGGATGATGTTACCGAGTATGAATCGACGCCAGAAGGCCGACGGATCACAAGACTAGATCAAATCCTTTTGAATGGAAATAATATCACTATGGTAATATTGTAAAATACATAAATTAAAAAAAAAACCTATAAACTCATCATTTAATAAATTTCCAGCTTGTTCCTGGTGGTGATATGCCCGATGCTTGAAACTTTCCAACAAATATTTATATCTATTTCTTACTTTTTGTTATAAGTTGTAAAATATGGTATCCATGCTACTCACAAACACGGTCTGAACGATTGAGCCGCAGATTATGATTGCCGATGTTGCAAATCTGAGGAAAGTCGCCCATGTAAAAATCGATTCTAGTTCTTTAACATAACTGAAAATATAATAATCTTGAAATCTATGTCTATTTTTATTATTTTCCACTTCTACCTACCGCAATATCAATTCATAATGATGTATGCATTTTACCAATTGTTGTTTCATCTCAATTTGTTTTGATTGGATCGAAATCACACATTCTCTCATTCTAATGTTTTTTCTGTTGGATTCATCACGTCTTTTATTTTTAATGTGTTTCTCTTTTGGATTATTTATTTCTTCGATAGATGATTTCAAAACTTTTAATTGAGCGTTGGCATGTGCGATTAGGCCGCAAATTGTTGTGTTTATAACTGTTTGAGGTATAGCTACTGCTGTGACTACTATTACTTCATAAAATATTATAAAGTGAATGCTTGAAAGTTAAAAAACTAAATAAATCTCATACAAGTCACAAATTATACAAAAACAGGGAAAAAGTCAAAATATACTTTAGAAAATCTGGTTTCCATACGTCTAGTGGCAGTTTAAAATTCTCGTCACTATCTATATAAGGGTAAAGTAACCACAAAAACCCATTGATGATCGGCTGAACTCCAAACAGTGCGCTTCCTAAAGGTATAGATTTAATTAAAGATTTAGAATATCTGTTGGTTTTATCCCATCCAGGTTCTGAAATGCAGCATTCATTCGTATGTACTTTTTTTTAATGTGATATCAAATCTCATCAATATCCTCACCTTCATAAATTTTTATCAAATCATAAAATCTGCTAGCACGTTTCCAAAATATTGCAACTTGAAAAATAGATTGTGTTTGTTCCAAGACTTTCGGTAACATTTTCAATATCATCTGTGTATCTTCTCGATGCTGAAAACTTGCATTTTAACATCTAAAATCTGTTGATATTATTAATTTTTCTTTTACCTGAATCATGTATGTTATTTGAGAAATTTGTAGAACAATATAAATTGATTGAATAAATATACTGTAAATTTTATGCAATTTTATTCTCGTTGAAGAATTTTTGCTAGGGTCGATTGGACAGAACCCAGATGCAACCAAAACAAATATATTCCATTTCAAACTATCGGATAATTTAGTGTTCTCCATTTTATTTAATATAAATGTGAACGATTTCAACTAATGTTGGGTTTAAAATGATCGATTTGTGATAAAAATTCAATTTATCATTGTAGTTTTCGATAATTAAAAACGTTTTGATCATTTTTCATACCTACAATTATAGGAAAAAGTTGTAAAAAGACTAATTTGATTGATATATTATTTATAAGATGTCATTGAAAGGTTTTTTTGTTTTGTGAACTATTAAAAAAAAAAAAATTATAATGTAGCATCTTAAAATGAATACTAGAAATTCAGGTTTCTGTATTTCGTTTAACATAGTAAAAAAATGTCCACTTAAATAATAGTTAGGAAAATATCGCTGTATAATTATAAAACACGTGTTGAGTGTCAGAGTAATTTAGTAAATTAGGGGTCTATGAATAAAAATAAGTTGTAGATAATTATCAATCAGACTTTTAATTTTTTTTGCCTCATTTAAATTGCACCAATAATTATCTTGATTAGTACTAATGAAATATTTGAATTGAAGCATTACAAAATGATTATTTTATGTTGAAACATATTTCCACGAGTCCTTAAAGATGTCACGAATTTTTACTATCAGAAATTTCATACAACGAATGTTCATCCCATATTGTTTTCACCTCCGCACAGTTCTCACCCTGGATAGTTTTCATCCATAGTTTACATGCAGTGGTGTAATGCTAAATTTTATGGTTCCAATTCGCTCGATTTTGCAGAATTTTTACAGTACATGCATTTTTACGTAATTAATTTCGATACTAATCAAATGACTCTAAGGTCAAAAACGTTACATGCCAAAAGACTCCTCTTTGTCAGTACTTTTAAAGATGATTAAAAAGTACTGTTCGGAAAAGATCACGAGAAGCTAGAAGACAACCTTACCAGGAAAAGAAGCAAACGGCAAAAGGAAGATAGTTTACAAGCTACCATGTTGTTGAAAATTAGTAAACATAACAATACTACAAATAAAAAACGAAGTTAGAAAAATGCAATTCATTATGACTTTAATTTAACTAAGAATAGTAACATTCTCAGAAACTGATAACTTCTAGAGTTCATCTTTATTACTAATGTTTTTATTACAAATTCTCATGAGTATTATTAGCAGTGATGTAGAGCTAAAAAAAGTAATGCTGGAATGCTCAATTTTTACACCCCCCCCCCCCCACCAAAAAAAAAGGTTTCAAGTTTTTTTTTTAAATAATTAATGATTTTTTTTTAAATCAAGTCAAATAAGGGTGATTTTTATAACATTTCGTTTTTTTAATATAACAATTTATAATATTTTCATATATATACAGTAAACCCCCCCTATAACGTTTGCAGTACCCTCTATATGTAAATTTAATAACACGTAATAGTGAATGTTTGTGTGTGTGTATGTTATCCAATTCAAACCAAATACTTTCCATTTTGAATTTAATATTTTTCATTTCAAATTAATACAGTTTTTAAATAACATTTTATTATTTTCATATTATTATGAAAGTTAAAGACTGGAAAATAAATAAAACAGAAATGAGAGAACATGAAATGATTACATAATGCTTTTAAGTTACAAAAATTTATAACAATTTTTTTATAGTAGCTGCTGCCAGGCAATTTCCTGCAAACATTAATGTAGTCATCATCGTCATCAACTTTTCTCACCTAAGTACAAAAGATTTAAGAAAACTTACAACCTTTGAAATGTCAATAAAATAACATAAAGCAAATTTTATTTACCTGTATGCGTTACGAAGTGCCTATCTAAACTCTTTTTTATGAAAAACTTTTTATTGCATATGGTACATTCAAAATTTTTCTCACCTAAAATAAAAGTTTTATGAAAAAATACAACCATCAAAATATCAATAAACCAATAAAATAATATAAAGGAAATTTGATTTACCAGTATGCAGTACACAGTGCTTATTCAAAACGTACTTTGTGGAAAACTTTTTATTACACACGGGACATTCGAAATTTTTCTCACCTAAAACAGAAAAGTTTTATGAAAACATACAACCTTTGAAATATCGATAAAATGGTATAAAGTGAATTTGATTTACCAGTATGCATTACAAAGTGCCTATCCAAATTCTGCTTTTTAGGGAATTTCTTATTGCACATGGGACATTCGAAATTTTTTTCACCTAAAACACAAAAGTTTTACGAAAATATATCAATAAACCAATAAAATGATATAAAGCAAATTTTATTTACCGGTATGCATTTGAAAGTGGCTATCCAAATCCCACCTTCTAGAAAACTTCTTATTGCACACGGGACATTCGAAATTTTTCTCACCTAAAACAGAAAAGTTTTATGAAAACATACAACCTTCGAAATATCAATAAAATGGTATAAAGGGAATTTGATTACCAGTATGTATTACAAAGTGCCTCTCCAAAGTCTGCTTTCTGAGAAATTTCTTATTGCACACAGTACATTCGAAATTTTTCTCACCTAAAACACAAACGTTTATGAAAACATACAACCTTCAAAATACAAATAAAATAATATAAAGTCAATCTTATTTACCTGTATGCAGTACAGAGTGGTTATCCAAACTCTGCTTTCTGGGAAACTTCTTATTGCACACAGTACATTTGAAATTTTTCTCATCTAAAACGGAAAAGTTTTACGAAAACATATAACCTTCAAAATATCAATAAACCAATAAAATGATATAAAGCAAATTTGATTTACCGGTATGCATTACAAAGTGCTTAGTCAAATCCCACTTTCTGAAAAACTTCTTATTGCATGCTTTACATTCGAAATTTTTCTCACCTAAAACACGAACGGATTATAAAAACTTACAACCTTCGAAATACAAATAAAATAATATAAAGCAAATTTTATTTACTTGTATGCATTACAAAGTGCCTATCCAAATTCTTCTTTTTGGAAAACTTCTTATTGCACATGGTACATTCAAAATTTTTCTCATCTAAAAAACAAATGTTTATAAAAACATAAAACCTTCAAAATACAAATATAATAATATAAAGTGAATTTGATTTACCTGTATGCGTTACAAAGTTCCTAACCAAGTCATACTTTCTGGAAATTTTTTTATTGCATACTTTAGATTCAAAATTGTTCTCGTCTAAAACAAAAAAGTTTAAGAAAGCATACCACCTTATCACAAAAATCACATATGTAATTACTAATTGGGTTTGTGATTCGGATTATGTAGCAATAACAAGGTATGGGAATTAAATTTTTCTTTACAAACAGGATAAATCAAAGCTGACAGTTCTATAATGGTCATGAAATTATTAGAAATTTTAGAGGGATACTATATGGGATGATGCATTTTATCACCTTTTCCATTTGTTTTGGTTTTAAAATCGGATTTATTATTTTGAAAATCGATCGAAGCACTTGATTTTGTGTTTTCATCACTTGAGAAATTGGAAATATTTGATCTTGATTCATTATCACTTTTGAAATCAATTGAAATATTTGATTTTAGGTTCTTATCACTTTCAAAATCTGATTCTAATTCTGACACTAAAGATTCTAAATTACTACAGTCATCAATCAGACATTCGTTTTTGACAACAAATGCCAATTTAAGATTTGAATAATCACTGCTACAATTGTCTTTGTATACTTTGACAGCTGAAATTAAGAATGAAATCAGTAAAAAAATACAAATGAAAATGTAGAATAAGGCTGAGACCACTGACTGGTGCTGAGGATATTTCAGAAAACCTATGCTGGCATATTTGCGTGAAGTTTGAGAGATTTCTGAAATAGTGGTGAGCAACGCAGTGGATTGGTATGCAAAATATGTGCATCATATTGAATTACTTGATTTTTATGAGAATGAAAGTGAATTTTTCACGATATGTTTATACAACAAACCAGTGGTCATGTTCTAAAGTTTAGATACTAATGCTTTAGAATCTAAAGCATCTGATAAATATAAATCTAAAAAGATTTTTGATAGAGAATTGTCAAGACTTATTTATTAATAGTGTTGAATTATTTGTTTAATATACCAAAAGTATATATATAAAGTGTATATAATAAAAGTGTATATAGTATATGTCCTTTTCTTTGAAAGTTTCTCTAATAATGGCTGCTTTATATAAAAATTAAAGAAAATTTGGTATAATATTGATCACACCTTATAATCTTAAAAGTATCAAATTAATGTGTATAATCGGAGGGAAGCCCACCATTCATCTGTTGTATGTATCTTACTCTATGCCAGTTTTGTTGGGTAACGCTATGTGAAACTGTGGGTGCCACATTTACTGAGAACTCTACATTTAATTTTCATCCAAGCATAGAAAACAATAATAGAAAGTATAGAAAACAACAATGCTTCAAACAATAATGCTCACTTGATTGTTTGGAAATGTTAAAACAATCCATCTTGCATTTGAACTCGAGCGCCCCGCTCAGTTTGTCAATACATATTTCACATATTTTCAAATCAACGCTAACTTTTTTTATCTAGAAAAAATATATTTGATATATATCGTAGTTGAGGAGACAAATAAATTTATTATATGTTTAATTGATTGTTACTTGTATATTGAAACAATTCGTTATCATAGTAGAATATTTTGAAGTGCTGTCATTGTTTTCGAACATGTCTTTTATGTTTTTTCGTCCGAAGCATAATGCACAGTTGAGAAACGAGAAACAATCTGACTTTTCACGTTTTATTTCCATTTGAGGCTCTTAATTTTTGTTACTAACTGTAAAACAAATCGCCAGCTGTCAAATTGTACGGATTTGTATTTAGTGTAAAGCGCGACCTACACTATATCTACAAAATCAGCGAACCAAATTCAAAACATAAGCATTCAAATATTGGTAAAATTATTTATCTCCACTGATTCGTGCTTTGAGTTCGGTAGACGACGCGTGCGCTTCCGTTTTGAAATATTTTTCTAATAACCTAAAATCATCGTAATTAACAACGCGCTCGTATTCATCTGAACTC
>JAOXNN020223648.1:0-14297 GCA_028571205.2 Hydropsyche betteni
TCGACTTACGACGGATTCGACTTACGACCGAGGTTCAGGAACGTATCTCCGTCGTAAGTCGAGGACTACCTGTATCTAAATTTTTTACGTTTTTTTTAAGAGATGGTAAACCACTGGTGTCGTTACTCTATTCAGTGGTTTTTAACCTTTTCCAAGTTGCTGTGTATTTTTGATCATAAGAAAAAATGGTAGGGCACCAGAATTATATGTTTGGAAAAATGATGATATAATTTTTATTATAAATTATATAAAAGTTAAAGAAAAAAATATATTCATATGAGGAAAAAATGTGATTGAAATTGAATTTATTTGATGTAAAAGATATTTTATAAAATCATCCAAAGTTTCATTTCGGAAATATATTAAAAATTCATATTGAATCGGCATAAAATTTTATCCCTAGACAATATCCCGACTTCGACACAAAATCGCACTAAACCTTTCGTCGGATTTCACAATTTTGTGAACGACCTTTCCAGTTTTCACCGATTTGCGAATTTTTCTGTTTCCACCATTTCCCCCGCCGTGCATCGGCTAAGAACCACCGCGCAAGCCCCTCGAAACCCTCGTTTTTCACAAGCGACAAAAATTCAAACGCCCACCATTATCAAAACTCCAAAAAAAAGCATCAAACCAACGAAAGCTTCAAAAAAAAGCTCCAAAAAAAAAAAAAAAATCGATGTCCGCATCCCGCGGCGTTAGGACCGCGGCGCGGGCGCATCTCGTTTTTCCCGCGCAGTGAGCGCGCGACGGCCGCCGTGCGCGCACCCGACATGCCCGAGGCAGGGTTGCCAACCGTCGGCCGCGCGCACGACTCGTCCGTTTCCGCAGGGGTGCCGCGATCGATCGCGCGCGGGGGGCGCCCCCGGCGACGGCGCCGCGGGGGGCCGCGGGGGCGCAGGCTTACTGGGGGCTCGCTGGGGGCGCAGGAGTCGCCGCTGCCTCGGCGGCCGCCGGCGCACATGGCGCGGCGCAGCAGGCCTGCCAACAGCGAGCACAGGCCGCAGCGCTGCATGGCACCGCGGCGGCGCCGGGCGCGCGACTGCCGACAGCGCCACGCGCCCCTCTGGGTTAACGCGCGGGGATAGGTTTGGCGGCGAGGCGGTCGCTCGGGCCTATTAGGCGACGGTTTGTCGTTGGCAAGCACACCGCGGCCGGTTTTGTTTGTTGTGGGTTTGGCGCGGGAGGGGAGGGCCAGGACGCGTCGCCTCAGATTATTGTGAAAGTTGGCATAATGATGGTTTGTCATTGGTTAACTGTCAAGATTTCTGCATTCTATGTAAAAATGTATGCACGTAGATTAAAGGGGTTTCTATTCTAGAAGCTTAAATTTTAGGTATTTTTCCGCGTGGAATAAAAAAAAAATTAAAAACATTTTTGCATCCATATTTTTTTACATAATTATTAATATATTAAGAATACAAAATAATTTTGTAAAAAATCAAAAATTCATTGAGTTATGATGCAATGAAGTGGGGCCCAAAAAAAGGTGTGTCGTGACGTATAAGATTAGTAGTGCTCTAAAACAAAGAGAACTAAAAAAAATTTAATTATTAAAGACGTCGCTATATCCCCTACTTTGGAATTTATTTTTTCGAAAAATGGCGACGATTTGAAAAAAAAATGTTTTTCCGGCCTCTTTTTTGACCTTTACGAGTTTTTTAAAAATAGTAAAAAAATTTTTCAAAATCCACGGTACCGGGCAAAAAGGAGTATAAAATAAAATTTTGAGTAAATGGGTAATTGTAACTCAAGACATCTAAAACGTCGGGTCGAAAAAAGTAGTTTCGAGAAAATCGCGTTGAAAGTTTCTGGTAGCGTATCTGATTCATACATTAGGGTTTCACAAAAAAAGCTTTTACTCTTAAAATGATCCTAATTTGAAAAAATCCTATTAGGCTCTTATTTTTAAAGGTCTAGACTTTAAGAAAAATAAGGTCTAGACTTTAATAAGAAAAATCTCTTTTTATTTCAAATTGCAAATGTAAAAAAATCGTGTGTTTATACGTATAATATTAAATAATTAGAATACATATACCATCAATGTACGAAATCGAATGTGTGAAGAATCAAAACGGGACGCTGAATTTGAACCTATGACCGAATCCGATTGCAGCCGTTAAAAATTTCAAAAATGAACAAAACCTTATTTGTAGGCTCGCGATTAGTCAACGCGTTTGAAATCTAATCTCGACATAACACGATCACATTGATCGGCATGTTTGGAAGGGAATTTGAATTGATTCGCGCGATACTACAAAGCAACGCCTGGCCCGAACATAATGAATTACGACCAAAATCGACTTACATTTTTTAACACAAAATATCAATTTTCTTGGTTTTATTTCAATAAATTATATTTAAATTATAAATATTTTCAAAATATGTGTTTTATTTATAAATTTGATTTTTTTAATCAGGTGAATTTATTTCTAAATTTTAATATTACTAAGTCTGGGTATGGGAGGGGTAGCAGGTGGAGGGGAGGCGACCTTCTAGCGTAAAGTGTTAGCAAAGCCAAGCTGAATACGCTAGTTTTGTATAAAAAAGATAAATTTAATTTCATTCACAACGCACAAAAAGAAAGCCTTTCTTTTATATGATCAACTAATAAAAATTGATGAAAAAACGATTTCAAAATCCCAACTGAATAAAGCGAAAAATTAAATGGTCTGAATTATATTATGCTTTGGTCAGAATTTAATTCAACTTTTGGTCAGATTAAAAATACAAATGGTCAGAGTAAAAATAAAGTATGGTCCGAATAAAAATAAAGTACGGTGGTCAGAATCAAAATGAAGTATGGTCAGAATACAAATGAAGATAGTAGCCACTGTTAACGTATACGAGTGTGTAGCGACTGACACACTCACACATACAAATCGCCAGCTGTCAAATAGTGCGGGTTAGTATGCAGTGTAAAGCGCGACCTACACTATAGCGTATTGAAATTCAATAACGTATTGATATATAACATGACGACAACGTGTTTTACACTTGATTAGACCGAGAAGTGTGGCTTTACCCAACTAATCCCCTCGTTCAGTGTTTTTAAAAGGAAAGTGGAAGAAACGACGTCGTATGTGCTAGCGTTATTTGAAACATTAAAATTTTTTAACATAGTGTTGTTGTTCGTCGCTGCACTCGATCAGTTGTACCAATCGTCAACGTTGTAACCGAAAATATTGAATCTGACCATGTGCCAAAATAAATATGACCATTTTATTAAAATTCTAACCCAAGGTATATAACTCTGACCAACTATATTAAAATTCAGACCAAAACCGTATGAAAATTCTGACACAAAAAATATGAGCCACTAAAAAATCCTATCTACGACCGTGAGTTGGAGCGCGAAGCAAAAACAGCAAAAAGTAGCCTCACAGTGCAATCGCGACCTCGACTGACAATCCGCTGCGGCAAGACAGTGCCGAAAAAGTAGTGGGGGTTGTACAACTTTTAGCCATAAGACAACACCGGGCCCCACGCGGCCCCCCCCCCTCTAAGCCCGGTGACGTCAGCGGAGGCCACGCCCCCGGAATGTACCCCGCGCGCGCTTTTTCGACTTGGTGTGCGTGGAGGGAATCCGCCGCGAGGTTGGCGCGAGTGCTTCGCATTTGGATGTGGTGGTAGCCTTGTGGCGGGTGTCCGAAGGTTTGAAAATCGCATGGATGCTCCAAATCTGGTGAAAATCCAGACGGGGAGCTTTTCAATGCCGCGTCTGGGAAAACGTTTCTGTTTCAGAAAGGTTTCCGTAAAATGCATCGTTGATATGGAATTTGTATTTTAACGATTCCGAAACGTTTGAAATAATAAAAAGTAAATTCTAATTGCATAATAAAAA
This sequence comes from Hydropsyche betteni, assembly GCA_028571205.2. Lineage (NCBI taxonomy): Eukaryota > Metazoa > Arthropoda > Insecta > Trichoptera > Hydropsychidae > Hydropsyche > Hydropsyche betteni. Next base: position 3,845 of record JAOXNN020223648.1, read on the forward strand.
AGTATAGCATATTATACGAACGTGGGTTTTTTGTAAGGAAAATACGGAAATTTTTGTGATCATAGAAATTCGCGAGATTTTCATTTATTTTTTCGGTAACTCGATCTCTTGGTTTTTATGCAATGATGTTCGAACATATTATATATAACATTTACGATATGGAAATATATGTACAACTCCATTTTAACGTTTTTTTAAAGGGATCGGAAAAAAAACCTCATTAGAGGGAAAATATAAAGTGTAGGCTTCTTTTATTTGAAAAAAGTCAAAAACTACTTTTTATTGCAAAAATCACGTATTTCGTACATATTTTTGGGTTTATATAAGGCTTTTCGGTGATAAATATAAATGAATTTGAACTTTCGATATCATCATGTTAAAGCCAAGATTAGAAAATCGTTTTGATGAGATATGCAAAATAATAATTAAAAACAGAAATATTAAATTAATGATTGTCAGTAACGAGCAATTAGTGTGTTTGAAAAAAAATTGTCGACCACTGGGATCATTAAATATTTTTTATAAAATCAATATTTCAGCCAAATTGTGGAAAATATATTAAAATGTAAAATGTAAATTGAATTTTCATTTTTATTCAATTCGAGGTGTGTAGAAAGACTAAAAGTTTATAAAAAGTATGAAAGCAAAGTGGATAGATACAAAAATATTGAAATTTTGATTTCAAAAATATAATAAATGTGAAAAAAAAAAACGAAACCAATAATCGATGTCAAATATACGTACATCAAAATGGTAAAATGGATCCTTTTCCATAAAAATGTTAAACTATTTCTATTATCACTAGGAAATAAAACTCCACAGTCGGACACACTATAGCATACTGAATTCACTCGAGTTACAGAATAAATAATTCGATATCAGAAAATCCACTTTTATCTGGCATAAAAACATTTTAGCGATTTGCAGTAAAGCCGCAAACTTGTGTACTTACACAGTATACAAAATACAAACACAAATTCCGAATACGAGTTCTAATCAATACCTTTGAAAATATACGCACTCAACAAACGAAACTATTTTCCGAAATTTCCTTGTGAATGTCAAAAGTAGAAGCAGTAGAAGGTTCGATTAAGTAATTAATTGGTTTTCGTGTGAATTTTCAAACTGAATTTACTAGGAGTTGCTGTTGAGAGTTAGATAATTTGTTTTTAAATATGAATAGGACGGAAAGAGGAAATAAATTGGAAAGTATTTCAAAGATATTAATTACTTATTGAAATCGATCGATTGAATAAAAACTGGAGATATATATCCAGAACTTGTCGATTATGTCAAATGAAATAATAAAAATTAATTAGAGTACTCGCAAATAAATAAAAATATATTTTTTTAAATTGTTTCTGATTGGTTTACAAATCACGAATCGAGAAAAAACTGATAAGACATAACTATTAAGGATTTGAATACATACATATATTCTCTTTATCAAATATATTATATCAAAGAAAACAAACTTTTATAATTTTTTATATAAAATATTTTTCTGAATTCTTTATCGAATTCTATGAATTGAGGCTAAATATTATATATAATTTTTCCATTAAAAATGAAGAGAATTTCTGAAATATGTGAAAATAAAATAACAATTAATCTCACGATAAGCTATTATAAAAATTTCGACGTCTATTGATTTTTGTTATATTTTTAAGATATTATAATTATGATAATATTTATAACTACCATTCTCATGAATAGTGATGAAAAATTAAACCAATAATGAATAATAAATCCTACATTTATGTCTTGTCAATTTTAAAAATTCAAAAAATTGAAAAACTTAAATAATTGCATAAAAATAATGACATTTTTAAAATCATCCTTGCATCCAAGGTCTTATTTATACTTGATTTAAATTAATTAATAACTTATTTAACATTGTAAAATTATTTGAGAATATATGATAATATTGTATTAGACACGCGTATGACTCTACTGATATTACTGTAGCCATATGCTTATATCGATGAGTCCTTTTTGAAATAATTAATTAACATAATAAACGGGATTTGAATTATTAGGTATGTAAGGGAATTTTTTTAATTTTAATTAATAACTTCAACAGTTTTTTTATGTATTTCACAAATGACCAATAATTTATGATACAAAATACATTTCAAGTCATGCGACGATTCTTTTGAGGTAAATTTAAAAATTTTTTTGGAAAATCTATTATTTTTATCGTTTACATCTTTCAAAATCGGAAATTGGAAAAAACGAATTTTTTTTCACAAAACAATGAACAAGAGATTATTGAAAGAATATAAATTTAAGTAAAAAGTTATATAAATTTGAAGTAAAGGAAAATTAGTTTCAAAATTAGAGTACGTAAACTAAACTAAAAGACGCATCAAACAATGACCTCGCATTAATGAAATCACATATTTTGCGAAAATATTGTATTTATTGACACCTACTTTTTATGACGATCGCCTCAAATCTACGGGTGACTCCATTTCAGCATTCAGCATGTGAAAATTGTTCGACGCCGTTCACCTCACTTTATTTCACAGCACTCATAACCTTTTATTATGCACTAAACACTTTCCCCCTATTATAAAAATTATGGAAAATTAACACTAAGATCATAAATTATGGTTAAACGCATATATATTTTTCAGAGAAACCGCCCGTTTCCGATACTCGAGAAAATACTGAAAAGTAATTGATACAATTACCGTAATTATCATCGTGATAAATTTTCAATTTAATCGCCAAGTTATTGTCTCTATTATTAATTTAATAGAGTTCGTGAGTCTATACTACCGATTTTCAAAATTATGGTACAAAAATAAAATCGAAGGACACACCAAACAATGACCGCCTTTATAATCCAACAAAGACGAAAACATGTCTTATCTAACAATATGCGGAAATTGGCGATGTCCAAAATTTGGGTATAAAGCTTGATATTGTAGTTTTTTAAAAAATAACAAAAATTTCGTGTCAGTTTGAGATCAGTATAAAATTTTATGTGGAGTCAGAGGTCACCGAAAACGGTTTTTCGTGAATATTTCGATAACTGATTACAGAAAAAAATCGATTATCTAATTTGTAGCGTAAAAATTGAAAATGTTATTTGTAATATTTATTCTCAAAAGTGACTATTTTGGAAATAATCCATTTATTGCAACTATTTTGTGTGTAGCCTTCTACGGTATGTACGTGAGAGCTCAAAAATTTCGTTCTTCGGTTTCGTTTTTGTACCCTAATTTTGAAAATTGATTGGATATCTAAATTTTCGATACACCAATTGAAATAGCTTTAAACAGAGATGTTTTTAAAAATACTTGAACATTTTGAACATCGTTTTATTTTTTTAAATAAGAAATATCAAAAAACTCATTCCATTACTTCAAAACGTTTTTTTATAAATAATCATGTTTTCTGAATAATTTTATGTTTATATAAAAGCTTTATTTATACTTATTGATTAAAAACATAATTAACAAACAAACAAAAAAATAAAATTTGTCTACCATAATACTTTATACTTGAAAATCATTAGTGCGGAAAAGCTAGATTTTTAATTATTTCATAAAAATCGAAATAATAACAAGAACTTGAAAACTATAATACTTTGGGTTAAGGTATGTTTCGTTTAAAATGTTGCAAATAATATGACCTATCATTTCTATAGGGTTTTAACGAGACCTTGTATATATAATACTGTTTTATAAATATTCGTGAAAATTCACGCTCATATTCAATTTGATTTTCATATATTGAATGTTTTATTACGCTGAGATATTTAAGTAAATTTTCGAACGAAGCATACATATTTCAATTTAAAAGACTTCAAATACAATATTTTGATTCATTATTATAATTGTCACATACATGCTGTGTGTGTGTAATCACTGTAGAAAAAGGCTTTTTCAATAACAACGGAAATCCGAACATTTTTCCTTGTTAGATGATTGAGAAAAAATAACTCAAGAAATTTGAATATTAAAATTACCCCTTGCTTAATAATTTCAGACGAAATTTTTTTATCTTAAACAAGTGGAATGATATCATTAGTATTTCGTTAAATCCATATTTTTTTGGAATTATTACAAATGCATTTAAAATTTGTTTCCAGAGGATGAACTTCAATCCAAATATGAATTTGATCATGAAGAAGATTTGGAAACAAAAGGTGTTCTGCCTCTTATTATAAGCATCCCCTATATTGGACAAAGACCATGGGAATCAAGAGGTAAGTACCCGCTTTTTTATTATTGGTTTTATGAATGATTTGTAGTTTATGTTTCATATTTAATCATTAAAACTTATTTATTTTACTTATGATTTGATTTAAAGATTTTGTTATTTAACATATTATGTGCAATTTGATTCCAATAACGTATTTTTTATTATATAATCAATTTAAAAATTTTAAATACCTATATGGTTATAAAATTTTTGAGATTCCCTGATTTTTTGATATTTCAAATTTCGAGAATGCTTATCTTGAATTCTGAATATTAAATACTTGAATTCAAAATGTTTTGCAATCTTGTTATGCTAGTATTAAAAAATTGTTTCAAATGTGTATACTTTAGGTGGACATATACCAACTGAACAGATGCCAAGTGGACAACGGTCAACTGACCAACGAACGTTTTTAAAATAGCCTACAATTCAACGTGTACTTGAACTTCGCGTCGTAAATATATTAATAAACAATTAATATATATTCAAGCGAAGAAATACAATTGCTAACATGTATATTTTTATTCGAAAATTACGTGCATTCCAATGAGAATATTATTAACCACGACGGAGAAATATTAGTAAACATTAATCGAATTTTCGACTACGGATATGTATAGTAATATTTTTTCAAGTAACCAAATATATCAATTGGTATTTATGATATTTTTTAAATAGTGAAATACACAATATTTCTTATAGTTTTTGTTAAAATATCGAATAATCACTTTTCATACAGTCTACATACACACAAACACACACACACACTATTGTAATTTTTATACCGTTAACGTATTATTCAAATTAATAAATATAGTCGTATAGTTGTACTAGTCTTTCGATATAAATTAATTCATATCGAACGACCAGTACCAGTACTTAAAATGCGATATGTAATATAGAGTTAAAGTATGTTCGTTTCATTCCATTCATTTTAAGACTTTATCTAATATAAATAAACATACGAGAACGGGTGTTACGTTAACGGCATTAAAATTACGATAGTGTGTGTGTGTGTGTGTGTGTGTGTGTGTGGACTGTATGAAAAGTGATTATTCGACATTTAAACAAAAACTATAAGAAATATTGTATACTTCACTATTTAAAACTACCATAAATTTCAATTGATATATTTAGTTACTTGAAAAAATATTACTATACATATTTGTAGTCGAAAACTCGATTAATGTTTACTAATATTTCTTTGTCACGGTTAATATTCTCATTGGAATGCACGTAATTTTCGAATAAAAACATACACGTTAGCAATTGTATTTCTCCGCTTGAATGTATATTAATTGTTTATATATTTACCAAGCGTAGTTCAAGTATGTACATATTGAATTGTAGGCTATTTTAAAAACGTTCGGTGGTCAGTTGACCTTTGTCCACTTGGCATCGGTCCACTTGGCACCTGTCTAGTTGGTACCTGTTCACTTGGAAGTTGTCCACTTGGCATCTGTCCAGTTGGTACCTGTCCACCTGACGCGTACCTCCTGTTGTGAGGTAAAAGTTTCAACCAGAGGGTGGGAACGGGGGCTTGGAAGGGAGCCTGTATGGGTTATATCGTTGTATGTATTTGATCCGAGTTGAATATTTTTTAACATATTCATTTTTTTGTTGTTTGAGAACTAGTATAATATGCTATCAATTTCATTTGTATGAAATCCCGAATATGAATTTGTATTGAAATACAAATTCATATTTGACAAACAATAAAATAATTATATAAAAAAGTTCTTAAAAAATATTTGATTTATACACATACTAGCAGGCTCTACATTCCTACATATTTATTTCCCACATTCGCTTGATATTTATCATTCAATTTAAAAAAATAATAATGAATTCAATAAATTACATTTTTTTTCGGCCGCAAGTGCGAACCGTCTTAAGTTGAAGACTATCTGTATAAGAAGATTTTATATATTAAAATTATCATCATAAGCAGCCTCTTCACGCCCATTGCTGAACAAAGCCCTCCCTTATACTTTTCCATTTTTTTTAATCCTGAAACACTCACCAACACGACACCACACATCTTCCGTATTTCGTCCACCTATCTACCGCGAGGCCATTTAAATACCAGGATAATATCTTAGTACCGGATACCAGTCCAGGATTTCCCTTGTCGAGCCTTCATGTTCCCTTCGTGCGATATGATCCGTCCACTGCTACTTCAGTTTTTTCACACGCTCTATCACGCACGTGACTCTGGCCATTTTACGCACCCATCGTTACCCTTATTACTGTCGTCGCGAGTGATAACTAGCTGTATCGTTTCATCACCTCAACCTATTTTTAGTCTAGCGTTCAAATACCATGTATTACTGCTATCAATCAGAACCAGTAATACACACTGGTTGAAGGTTTTGAATTTCAGGCATATGGGTAGGCTGATTTTTACTACTACGTAGAGTCTACCACATCAACTTAATTCTATTGGTTATTTCTGAGTCTTTGGTCCCATTAATACTGATAATTTATCTTAAATAAGTAAAGCTATCTACAATATCTAATTCTTCGTTCTTTACAACTACTTTAGTATGGACAGAAAATGCGTTGGAGATTATATTTGTTTAGGTTATATTAATCTTTAGTCCGACTTTCTCGCTGGTGAAGTTCAACCTGTTCTCGATTTCTTTCAACATTTTTATGAAATAAATTAGATGAAAATATTAACAATAATTATAGTTGTACGAAGTGTATTTTACTTATTATATCGTATTAAAAATTTCATTATTTCCCATCACATATAAAATAAAAATATTAAATAATTGCACAATTTTAGATTGAAATTTGACGATTAGCAAAATTTGCAAAGTTATACTTTGCAGTCATTGTCAGCGTTCCAGTGTTGACATCGATTCTCATCCTAGTCATCAAATTTCAAAACGAACATTCATGGGAAATTGTTCATAGTACTGGCAACGTTTTTATAATTTATTGATGTCAAATAAGAAATATTTGAAATGAAAACTTTAATTAAAAAATATCATCAAAAAGATGTTGAAAATTTCTTGAATATTTTCAGTTCGATAAAGATAAGAAAGAAAAATAAGTTATTGTGATAATTAAGTATAAAATCGTACATTATATGGATTAATTACTCCAATCAATTACTTTTTAGTATTGACAAAATTCAAATTATTATTATTTTAAACATCTAATTAATTGAAGTGAAATAAAATATTATATTTAAGCACGTAATTGCATCAAAAAATATATTTCTTGGATTTATTCGTAAAAAATTAAATTATTTGCCGTACATACATCAAAATATTTTTTTACTTCCATTATAAAATCGTAACACACATATTAAAAAAACTTATTTTCAATATTTTTCAACTAAGAAAAAAAATCGATACATCATTACAAACATAAAAATCCGATCGTCTATTTTTACATATGGCAATAGTTGCAAAAAAAACAGCTCCACAATAATTTCCGCCGACCCATCATAGTTTCCCATCAACCTCCATATCGGCAAGTCGCATTGTGATTCTTCGGTTACACAACAGTTCGAATAACACCTTCAACCTATCCACCATGCCCGGAACAATCTTCGGCATCACCAGGTTCAATAGGGAGGGCGACGACGACGAAAACGTCTCCATGACGATCCAGTTCAGCAAACCCTGCAGCTTTTACATCATGGGTGCCGACAACGAGGGCCTGCGAAAAATTCATAAATATACAGGGGCGACGCTGGAATTCAACGAACCTCCCCCGTACATAAAGGCCAATGTGTTGATTATGAAGATCTCGGGTACGATGAATCAGATTTATTATGCGGCGTCGATGATCAGTAAAATATTGATGTATTTTACGAATATTGCTATGGATCTCTGCAGCGAAAAAGTGAAAAATATTTTCGGGGTTTTTTTTGACGTTCCCAATCTCCCCGACATTGATATTGATTCGAACATTTGGCGGGCGAGGAACGGTATCGAAATTTCGTTCCCGATCGCTGAGGAGGCGCAGAGGTCGGAGAGGCAATGTGTTTTCGAAAATCCTGCAATGGACACGTCCTTTTTCTTCAGCAAGTGTCCTTTATTTGCGGCGCCCTTAAAGTATTTCAACATCTCGAAGGAGAACCCGATCGCTGCTCAGGCTTGGCCTTACATTTCGAACGGTCGCAATGTTTTCATCATCAGCAAAACTTTCGAGAATTTGACTGCGTACGTCCCTCCCTTGTTGTACGTCACCAAAGGTCACGTTGACAGGATCGGAGACTCGCACAACGAACCGATCGCGATAGTCGTGGCCTCCGAGCACAGGCAGAATTACGTCATCGAGGTGATCGAGTGGTGTAACGTCTTCAATTTTCCCGTGTATTTGGCCAACGGGAAGAACGTCTTTGCCGACATCGCGGCTATAGCAAAGGGTCAGCGCATCGTCGTTTTGTCCGCTTCCACCATGCTGGTTTTGATGGCGATGGGCGGGATCAAGATGTCTTTCCTGCGCGTTTTGGTTGCGGACGAAATCGAAAAACTCCAAATGGACTTCAGCGTGATCTCTAAACTTTTGCCCGAGGAGGTGCAAATCGTAATCACGAGCACTCATTGGGACAGCTCGGGCTTCCTTCATGAAAAAAAGAAATATTTCGTGAAAATTGAAGAAAATCCGAGGAATATTAAGACGTTGGATTACTCCGCGAACATTTCGTATATAAGCCCCAGCGAAAAACAGAAATGTCTCTTTGATGAGATCAGCTGCCGGAATGAAAATTGCTCGGTCCTAATATATTGCAGGAATTCTGAAGTAGTGGAATCTTTAGTCCGAGTGTTCCATGTAGACGGATTCAATGTGTTCAACATTCGAGCAGTCCACGAACACACAACCCTCGAAGACCGAGATAAGGTGTACGAAACCATCAAGAATGGGAGCTCAAAAGTTTTGATCATATCCATACAAATGGTCGACGATATGTACCTCACGAACTTCGATACGGCTATTATTTACGATATGCCAACAGATATCGATAGATATGTACAACTGTGCGCTAGGTGCACCAGGGGCCATTTGTCCTATATTGAAAATGATCATGGTGTGTCGATGCATAAGAGGATCTTTAGGATGCTTTTATTCACTCGTCATTATTTTTCATGAGCGTCAGAATGCTTATTGCTTTAATTTTTTATGTTGATATAGTGATGTCCCGAGACAATGTGTCGGTGTGTCGCTAGGCAAAATTTAAAATGTAGCCATCTCTAGAAATATAGTTGAAAGTTGAAACGATTTTCTTTTGATATAATCATTCTAATATTACAGAAAGATGTTTTAAATTACATTTTTTACTTCATGAATTCACTCTGAAATACAAATACTCTTGTTGATTTTTTAATCGAATATGTTTTTATAGGGAAAAATATTTATTACTAAATTTGTTTTTGTATTATCTGCCTATGCCATGGGGACGTTACTGGTTTAATTCATGTAATATGTATTTATGTTATGAGTTTGTATTTTTAGAATTATTCAAAATAAGTGTTGAACATCTCATTTTTAATTTTTGCATGTGATAATTTTATTGCCATATTAACTGTAATAGATTTTTTTTTAGTGCTAAATTATCTAACTTTTTTACTAAAAACTTCTTTGAATCTCAAATGATAGACATTATTGAAAATAAGTTTTGAATTGTTTGTTTTGAATTTTTATTTATGTTAATTTTATAGCCATATTAACTGTAATAGATATATTTTTCTTTGTGTTAAAATTTGCTGTAAAATTGTTTGAATTTATTATTAAAAAAATGAATAAAAGCAAATATTTCATTTCATATTCGTAGGCAATAAGAATTCAACCCTTAACCCTTCAACCCTCGCCATTGGCACCCGTTGTTTCATCATGTTCCTACATATGTGGCAATTAGACTTCGTTCCAGATACCATCAATCAATTACAACACGAAAGAATCGATATGAAATTTCGCAATAAATTGTAAAATTGCGCATCAACGACATTTTTTTTTTGAATTTGAGAATATTTAATAAGCAATAATAGAAAAATGCATAGTCGAATCATATTTATCGCTATGACGCATAAAGTTGACGGTTCACAATTCAATATTCCTTTTACAAATCACATTTATAAAATAGCTGAAATGTGACCTTGTTTTGAACAATAAGTATAATATATGATTAATAATCATTTTTTTTGTTATTCAGAAATATAATGCCGAGTGAAACATTTTCGAATATGCATTTGCTTTCTAAAATATTTTAATAGTAATA
>JAOXNN020223667.1:0-14288 GCA_028571205.2 Hydropsyche betteni
AAGAAGGCCATACTCTCAGCCAGGTCTAACTACACTGAAACCGACTAGTTCACTTAACCATTAATATATAAGCCCTCTGAGGGAAAATTCAAAAGCCTAAAGTAGCTCATGGAAGGGTGTTAGGCAAAGAAAGAGAACAAGCCAACCAAAATCAACATAGCTTAGCATATCGGAGGCTCTAAACCTCAACCAGCCACCAACTACAACACAAAAAACCTCACATTAAACCAAAAGCCTCCTATGCCTCCTAATGGAATGCTCAACAGCAAGAAGAACTCAGTAACTGTATTGAAAACTCCACCTTCTACCAAAAAGAATTAGTAAAATCTAGAACCCTCCTTCATTATCTAGGATTTAGGGTTAGATGATCTCCAATTGAGTGAGTAGGAATTGCAAAAGGTAACAGCTCAAATATCCAAAATGCAGTAAGCTCTAATTCAAATTGTGGCCAATCTTCACCCGACCCCTGCCATGTTTCGCCAGATCAGATCATAACTTAGAGCAAGAGTTAGAGAGTTCGCCAAAGATTTACTTAGAGATCGGCCCACCACAATCGATAAAAGCTAACAGCAACAATATTCAATAGTTGGGGAAAATTATTAGTCATAAGTTAATAAAAATAACAGTCTCTATTTTAGCTTTTAGTCTCCAATCAACCCCAAACAAACTCAATAAAGCGACGGACTCACCAACCCCCTCTCCAACAACAACTCATCAGACTAACAACCCATGATTAATCCCTGCAAAAAAATAGTAGATAATGTACCCATGGTATAGTCCAAACAAGCTCCCTATGTTGGATTATTATTCTAGCGCAAACTCTCGAGAAATACAACTAATCCATAACCATCCATCCAACTGTAAGGCTTCGACTGGCTTAAACCCTCCAATATCAACTAACTGTCCAAATAAGACCAAGAATCTGGCTTCAAATTAGATTTAGGACTAAACTCCAGCAACATATCTAACTGATCCAGCAATTATACACATAATTACCCAATATTATCAACTATCAGATGCATAACTCAGACATTCCCAATTCGTATTGTGCCTTACCTATCTATCTCACTCGTAATCCTATCAGAACTGCAACCAACACTCCAAGAGACAGCCCAATCGCACATAACCCAGCAGCCAGTTTGAACACCTGTCTGTACTGTACTCCGCAGTTAACGGCCCTGTAGTCGGACATCCATAAAATCAATACAGTTCCAGTCAGCAACGCTGCAGTATGAGATGCCCAGTCGATTTGATCAGCTCCTACCAAAGAGTCTATGTTTATGGCTAAGTTTATTAGAAAGTTGGCAACTAAGAATATTAGTCTCTTGCGCAACTATGGTTGGTGTCTGAATCGAAGATATCTTTCCAGCTCAAAAGGTAGAAGTCCGATTGTTCCTGAACTACACCCAGCCCATAAAAACTACGGTGACTGTACACAGCAACTTATCATATTACCTACATTTATTAATCACTACCTATTGCAATACTTAAGTAGAAGCCCAGTACAAATCTACTCCTAGATTACTTCTCTATCGAATATCCCAGCATATTTAACGCAAAATTATTCAGCACAAACATCCTCCAGTTCAAAAAAGCGAATCCCGACATCACCACTCGACCCAACTCTCCTCCATAAGTGATGAATGGTTGATATTTGGCCTGATACGTAAATAATACACAGTCCCAATTCATATGCCATAACTTCCAAGATATATTCTGTGCCTTCGTTACCATACAATTACACTCCACACCATGCAGTTAGTCAAAAATATGCAGAAAGTCATCGAATGTATGTCAAACGCAGGGAACACTATCGATATGTATGATTATATTCGAGACAGAAAAGGTGGTCGACTTTTAGGTTGCTCTACAGTTGCAGTTGGAAGTTGATCTATTGGGGATTCTCTGGCGCTCATAGTTGACATCTACATGATAAGTTTTTGCTAGTTTGCATTTGGAGTTGGTTGAGGTTATATCATAAGAATAAGTCAACACCAATACAATCATAGTCTATTCAGCAATATTTAAAAAATACTACACTACCACACGATAAGTTGATTAGCTATCAAAATTCACATAGATAATCAATAGGGATAATAAACAATCCATATTGTAATAATTAAAAGAGGATGCTAGGAAATCCCAAATTGACTCTCATCTTCAACATGATAGGAGAGTACAAACAGTAGAATAAGTCTCTCCTGTAAAAACACTTCAACTCTATTGACCTCTAGTCCGAAACACAGCGCTAACAATTCAATCAGGCTTGCCTCAAATCCATGCGCAAGACATTTCAACACCTAATCTAAGTATTTAGCTCATTACTCTTAGACTCAACACTAACAGGACTACGTCGCTAACCTCCGCAGCCTCCTTTAAGTACTCTTCTCAGCTGTCATACTTGGAAAAATCAAATTAGCAATCGTCTTAAGTATAACATTTTCTAATTAAGCCCTCATTGACGATATCTTCGAGTGTCTAACAGTCAAAGCCCTCAGATCTATCTTCTAAGTAGTTGAGTCATTCATAAGCAGATTGGAGAATGTATAAGTCAGTGATCAAAACACTCTCCTCAGAATCACTAACAGTATTCTCAAGAGAATCAGCAGATCTCAAGACGCGATGTTTAGGGGAAGACTTCACATGGTCCTTAGCAAAATGCACAAACTCTGGCACTAGTCTGGACTCAAAGCCAAATCAGTCTCCACAACCCTCGTTCAAACTGATAAAGATGAGCAGAATTTCCCTCAAGGCTCAGTCTCTTACAAGTTCTACAAGAACTTCTGGGCTCTCCAAAAGTACTTTACAGATCCAAACATTATCATTTCTGACTTTTAAGGCGACAGACTACCTGGTGTATAGGATTCTACTAACAGAACAACTTCCAGCCAAAGCAAGCTCAAGTTTATCAATGCAATTATGACCTAGACCTTGAGGATATTCTCGAATAACCCTGTAAGACAATAACCTCGAGGCCAACAACCGACACAGTTCCTTAGCAGAGCCACACTCTTAGAAACCCAGCTACAGGACAACTACTTTCGAAAATTGTTTCTAACCCAGGCACTATTCTTCTGTTTTAATTTTAAAAACCTACTGATGAAGCAGGGCCAGAATGCAAAAGCTTAGGACCAGACCTTAATTGGGGAAATAGAGAAACAAATTAGGGACTACCTCAGTTAAATTAACAGCACCTCTGAGGATTCCTTGGCGCAGAAGATAGACAGTTTTCTCAACAATTAGAGAAAGTGGGTACTACTCTTTTAATACAGATTTAACTAAGAGAAAACCTAAAAGAAAAGAAGAAACAATTTATACAGCCACCTAACAAGGACTTATCAGAATAAATACAATACTACGAAACCAACAGAAACACTGAAGATCCTAAACTTCTCAACTCTTTTGGGCAGCTCATCAATCCTAAGCATGCTTCCTTCCAAGCTAAATACTAAGACACTCTCGCCAGCATGATGGCTAAGCTCAAATCAGGAGGTTCCAGACTAGCATAACTATTAGAATAAAATAACTAGCACAAGGAACTCGAAACTAAACCCCAGATTCCTTCCTTTTAATACTACGCATAATAGGGAACAAGAGCATTAAAAAACCTATAGGAGTTAGGTAACTTTACTCAGAATTTTGAAGTTAAGAGCGCATACTCTCTCTATGAGTGGAAGGCGATGAGGGCTTTGTTCAGATAGAACATCCATGAGGCTCAAGTTGATCGCAAAGATACATCCAAACTCAAATAATATCGATTACTAAGCATCCTTAAAAAACGACAAGAGTAATAAACCAAACCAGCAGAAGAAGGCCAAGGAGACCCTCAGAAGAAGGTAAAACTCGACTGATAGATAGTTATATCAACAATATCCAATAGTTTTTAGGCTTAATGGTGTAAATTTAATGTAGAGTAATTCCACTGATTATAAACATTAGTTGCGCAACTAATCTTACAAATAGACGATATAATTTAGATCAGTAATTGTAATTGAGCCTTTTGCCAAGATGCTTAGGCTAAATTTTAGTCCGGACCATCTGGTTATAAACCAGTCCTTTGTTTGCCAGTTGAGTTAACAACTACTTCACGTTCAAAGAAGATTAGGGGGAACCACCTTAACTATATTTTATAGCTCTTTCCTTCGATTTCTTCTGCACAAACTTGTAATGACCTAAAAATCTACTCTTTCTCGGGGATATCCAACTGTTCGCCTGTTGTTCTGTCTTCCCAAACGCAACCATCTCGAAATTATTGGTTTTCTTCTGCCTCTCTGAATAAATCTATGGTTTATTTAACAATGCGTTCTCTCTTCTTGAACTTCGTCCAGAAATAATAAGCCTTTTCTTATGGCTTGACTCATGAAGTTTCAGAATATTCTCCAAATTCTTTCTCATCGTTCTTTACTCTGCTCCCTGTTGGTCTTCCTCATTCAGACTAAACACTATGTTATTTTTCTTCAACACTGCTGACTCACTCAATCTCCTGCTCTTCCAACTAGCTCTAGTCTTAGTAATCTCTTCAGCAAAGTATTTCGCAGTCGTTATCTTACTCCTACTCACTGCTTTATGCACAGCCGTCAGCTATTTATACTACTATTGCCGAGGAGAAGGTTACACACTCAAAATTGGATCTTTCTCAGTACAGTGCTTGCAAGCTTAGCGACCACCTCCTCTGCTTTAAGATGTCCTGATTTTAGATAAGAACTTGGAGACCATATTGTTTGAATTTCGAGCCCCTTAAGAGCTATGCTGCTCAGACCGTGATTTAAAAGTGGGTGCCCAAGGGCGTATATCCTCAGCCATCGGAAAATAACGATCATTGGTCTACATTTCGAGAGAGTAGTCTAGGGCAAACATTATTAAGGCTTTATTTAGTTATATTTCTTTAGTAAACACACATACAAAACACAAAATATTGTCCTAGGAGTTGACTGCTGCGGCAAACTGCGAATTTGAATTCAGAATACTTAACAAATAGTCTAATGTAGAGTATTTCTAAATCATACATACCCACAATAACTGCTCATTTACCGATGTTAAGTTGATTCATGTAGCAAATGAATGTAAAAATTGTACTTTAAGCATGATGCCCTTGGTAGAGCACAAGATCTTTGAGAAGTTAACTGAGATTAACTTACTAATTATCAAATGAATTCGATCTATTAAACAAATTTGCGATTAGCGGAAACCGTAGATACTAATACTAACTTATAAACCAAAGCTTAACTGATTGTAAAGCAATAACTCACAAATGTAAGAACATTTACAATAATTTTTCCAAATAGTCTATTTATATTAAGATTATCAAGGTTTGATAGAACAACTCTTTCTAAACAGCATCATAGTGCAGTATTTTTTGAATAAATTTGGTCCAATCCAGTTGTTGATTAATTTCGCTGATATTTAGGATGTAAATGATATAATCACATCAGCTAGTTCAGGGCTCCTTGTCTCCCCAATTCTATTCTCTTCTTCAGCTGGCTTATTGGCATCTCGCTCATCTTAATCATCTGGTATTCGCACTTATTCCTACAAATCGCCACTCTAAACTTCTAATTAATCGCCGACTCTTTCTTCTTCTGCAACTAATGCTGTGCCTACTCTATCTTCTTGTTCGACTGCACCATCTTGTTCTGGATGTACTCCATCCTATCATTCTGACTTAACCCATCATTACATACTGCATCATGTTCTACTGATACTTCTTCGTCTGCCTCTACATCCTGTAAGACACATTCTGGTGAATCTACTCCGACATCTGTCGTAACATCTCCTGCCTCCTCAGCTCTACCTTTGACTGCGCCTCCAAAATACTTGAAAGCAAAGTAGTTTTAGGACCCACATTCTTTATATCTGTGAAAGGTGCTTTATATACAGGGATTTGACTCTAAGACTAATAAGCCTACTAATTCTTGGAAGGTCTGGACTCCGCAATGGAGGAAGTCCCCAACTCTTTAATCTTCTCCTCTTTCTCCACTAACTTCCGAAGCTTACTCGAAAAATTCTAGCTCTCTATCAACTTCTTTCTGTACTGCACCTGCCTTATCTTCTTATCTGTCTCAAAAGTCACTTTAAACGGCACTGCGCACGACAGTAAATTAGCTATATCACTTCAAATCTACATTTTGTCTGGTGCTTTCTCAGCAATCGCTGCAGCTTCTTGTCCAACTCCTCCTCCAATAACTGCCTATTCTTCTATACCACCTCACGGTAGTCGTTTCGCAGTCTGTTTAGACTAAAAGTCCCAGCTGTCTACACTCTCCTCTCCTCTTTATCCTGATTTCTTCGCTTATTCATCAGCTCAGCATAAAAAGCAGTCTGTTTGTCTCTCTGGCTTCTACATACATCATCAACCTTCTTGTTTAAGGTTTTCACTCGTTTTATCTACCTTAATTAATTATTACCTTCTTCAAAGTATAAGCTCTCACATTCTATTTCACCTTCTCATCGTCAGCATGTAAGTTAGACTCTTGCTGCCGATATTACAGCTCACATCTTAGGGCATCCTAATACCTGCTTAGGATATTCTCCATATCTTCTCTCCGCCGCTATGCTGCTGTCACTATCTTCCTCTCAGGAGACAGTCGCCTCTATGGCTTTTTCTGAGGAGAGTTATCTTTCTGCTCATCCGATACTGGATTCAGATGTCTCTTATTCAGATTAGAGTTCCTAAACTTATTTATCTTCTTTATTTCCTTCGCCAATGAGTTTAACTTCCCCAGTATCTGCACAAGCATCTTCATGTAGTTAAACTTGCTGCTCTGATCAGTACAAAGTTTCTGCCGAAGTTCACTGAATAGATCATCTCTTACATCAAATCAATCCTAAAGGTATTTTTCTCCAACGCCAGGTTCTCCAAAGCCTTCTCTGTTAAGTAGCACTCGAAGTTTATACTTTTTAAGTGGCGGCTGATCTTCGACTCCACAGTTATGATATCGTCATCGATCTTATTGTTTGTTTGTTTGCAATCCTTCCTAAATGACATAACCCTCCTACTTAAAATCCTAAGGCTCCGGCTGGAATGCTGATGGCACGTACCGGCCAGCAGTTGAAAGCCCTGTTACAAAAGCATCTGACAGGAATGTGTTTTCCATAAATCGAATATCAAATAATTATCCCATATAGAATTAATCGCAACTCTATTATGGAGCATATGAACAAATCATCGTTTTTAGTTGGTAAATTATAATCAAACCAATAAAAATAAGTTCATAACTTAAAATAACCTCCTCATACTTGTTGCTAATGCTCTTCTCGCCTTAGCCCTGATTTACCAAATCCAATCCCCAATAAATGATATTGAATAAATTTACAGTGTTTTGAACATAAAATTGATTTAATCACTAAACGAAAATAGCCTACGTCGATCTCACCATTAATTAGCTTAATGGTTTAGGGCTGTCGATGTAAGCTTACAAAAGTGAGATTAGTTTTAAGCTCGATTTCCATACAATACAACTGCTAGCGTTAATTCGATTGTCTAAATAATTAATTACTATTTAACCCAATTTAGAATACCCTCATTCGATGCTGTAAAATCAAACTACATCCTTAACTCATTCAATGACTAATAGACTCCGAGAATTATAAAATACTTTAAATTACTCTCCAAAAATGAATCATTCATCCATAATCACCTTATCTTCTGTCCTATTTGTCATGTCTTGAATAGATCTATTTTCTATTTCTAATTTATGCCCCAATTTTGCTAACATGTTGTTAGGGGACATTAAACCAATCCTCCTAAAATTGTTAAACTCGCAAGAGCTTTATCATTGTTCATTTCATTACCACCCATCTTCGCGACAGCATATTTTCAAATCAAATTTAAGTCTCATACTCAATTCAATATTATAGAATAATAACCTCGACTTAACTGACAAACAATTTAATCTTACGCCTTCCTCAAACTCACTCATATGTAAGAGCCGGTTTAAACTGAAAGATCGACACACTTTCCTGTTTTTTGATTGTTTAACGAACTCACCTAACTTTGTCCTTATGTACTACTCAGTCATCATCCCCAATTACTGGGTCTTTAATAAAGTTGAGGATAATTTAATAAGTCCGTTGAGTATAAATATTGAAAGAAACGGAAAAGTGAAATAATTTCAAAACAATAATGGGTACAGCCTGCACCTCATCTCCTAAGGATGTTGTTGAGCACACTGCAGATCCATAGCCATCAGATACTCACAACATACCCACTACCAACCTTCCGACTCTCAGCTTTGAGCTTGAAGTTTCCAATCTTAAATTAAAAAACCTTTTCGACATTCCTCCCTAGCTCAACAATCATTCCCTATCCCTTCAGCTCTTCTCTGATGGAGTTGGACAGGATTAGGAAAGCCTGTTCTCCGAAACTGAAAAGCGCAACCCTCTATTTTCATCATAAATTTAACATAAAACATGTTATAAACTGCCTGAAATGTTATTCAATTTAATCAATCAGTCAATAAACCGTACGATTAATCGTTTTGAACAATTATGTCGAGAATTCGCCACAAATGTTCCTACTTCTCCGGCTGCTTTACTAAGTTAATCGAGGTTACTGTGGCACATTTGAAGAAAACCTAACAATTCATGGAGATTGAATTGTTGTATGGATAGTTGCAGTGACTCATACCACAAACAGGCCTTTTACAAACCTTCTTTTAATTGTTTTGATAGTGTTTTTCCCTCAACCACACCAGAACTACCGACTGATTTATTCTATACGGCAACAACTCTAGAGAACAGTCTCCACACTGTGCTGGAACAATCGATTTGCTTCTTTATTGATATTTTTATAAGAGATACACACATTTTGAACATTTTCTTTCGTTAGACTGTACTCTATCTTACTGGTTTTATTTGAATATCCAACTCTCTTGACTTCTTATAAGGTTTGGATCGAAACTCCGCCAGAACGAAAGGTTAGGGATACGCTTCAGGAGATTTTAGTAGGTTAAGATCGATATTGCTACGGAAAGATGATCTCTAAATGGAAGATCGCATCTGGAACTGCTACCTCAGTTTGAAATCATAACCATTAACACTGCGAATGTCGTCATGCTCGATAGACCTTAGGAAGTTTTTGTCAACCATAGGACTGTTAATTTGTAGAAATGTATGAGTGTGCTGTCCTTTAGATCTGCCACGACGGTCTGGAGAACCATTATCATTGTTAAGGACAAAGTTTCTCAAGTCACAGTTATTCTCTTGCAACTCTGTTTTTAACTCATCGTTATATTATCTGAGTTTTTGAATTGTATGAAGTTGGTTAAACATCCGCTAGTGAATAGTTTATTATTCAGCATCCTCTCTTTCCTACGTTGAGTCTAATTTGAGAGAGTCACATATTTGCTTTCGTAGATTGTCAAAGAGAGTGGAGACCGACTCTTGATGTTCTTATGAAGTTTAGTTAAACGGTTCGAGTTTGGCGAACTCTACTGTAAAGGTGTCAAGAGCAGCGAATACTCCTTGCATACCGTATTTAATTGCCTATGCGAGTATTTTAGGATTCGTGCCTGTACATCTTTAAGAAGAGACAGGCATCCCATCTTAACAAATATCAGTGACTCCGGGGGGAGGATTTAGGTCTCTGTGGGTTGCGATTCTGAATTGAGAAACATCATTTATATTACGGACATTCTTATGAGATCTGGTGTCTGCTGTACTGTACAAATTGTGGGCAGGAGTTTTCTAACTATCGAACAAATCTCTCATTTCAATAATAAACGAACGAAACATAAAACGATAATCTATTATTGATTATTTCTAGTGATTTCAAAATATTGCCAACGTGTAATGACTAAGCGAAGGAACTTAAGATGGTTTGAGAGTCTTTGACGGGTTAAATTTTATAGATTTTCAACCTTGGCAGTATCTATTATTTTTTTCCGAGTAGTTTGCATTTAACTACAATATGCCAGACACAGAGTATTGTAACTTTCAGTAATCTCATAAGTTAATAATTAATTATTAAATTATTTAGATGTCCACTCTTTATATGCAATAATAATCGGCCGCAGGGTGAAAACGTAGGAGCGTACCAAATATTCTATGTGACATCGATACTGTTAATCATTTAATTATACTACGAATCGATTAAAAGTTGAACTCTGCTATTCGCTTGAGCTGCCTTTTGTTTAAATATCAAAATAATTTTCTGTGCGATTTATTCGAAGTTTGCAAAGTTGATTCTGTTCATCTAGATTTTTGTTTTCTACTGATCGAGCCCTTGAGTAAGGTAACAACTGATCTATTATCAAGGGTGGTGATTCAGACATATTAACATAATCAGAAGATAAAAGCAAACAGTTGATGAATCAGAAAAGATGAATTATCCTAGTTCGCAATCTAAATCAATTCTTAAAAATAATATTGGCCCAAATGTCAAAAATCAAACAATACGTTGGATCTCTCTGGGTTTCGCAAGCTCATAGTTTATCTATGTTACGCAACAACTACCTTCTCGGAAATACGGTCGATTCTGGCCACTGCTTTCTTGAAACTGACTCTCAGTGACTCCAACTACGATAGCGCGTAAGACTCCTCCGACTCGTGCTTGTGCAGTTCTTCTTCCAGCACCCTCAGTTCTCTGTCTGCCAACTGCACGGTTTACAGTTCGCTGACCTATGCCTCCCTGCTGTCTTGACTCGCCACGTAGTCGTTGATAATCTGTCGTAGTCTGGCTACTTCTCTCTCCAGGATCTGCTTCTCTGCCGACAAAGACTGCACCTGTACTCTGAGCTTCTCGTTCTCCTCCTTCTCTACAATCAGCTGGGCAGAGAGGTTGAGGGCCTCTTTCTTGAGGTTACTGATTTACTTGAACAACCTCTGCGACTCCAGTTGCTGCTTCTTCATCAACTTGAATTGGGTGGTCTTCTCCGTTATCAGAAGTTTCAGTCTTTCGCCTTTGGAGCTGATTTCGTGCAGAACAGGGTCGAAGTTGAGTCGATCCAGCTCGTAGCGCAGCTAGTTGAGCTCTCTTAGGATGGCGTCGAATTCGGCACTCTTGTAGGGTTGCTGCAGGTCAGCGATCTCCTCGTCCTTCTGCCGTAGCTGGCTGGTCAGTTAGTGAATCCTCCTGATATGCTCTTAGTTACTACGCACCGAGTTCTGCAGTATGTCCTTCTCAGTCTTCAGCAGACCCAGCTAATGCTCTTTCTCCTCAGATATCTTTTTGTAGTGGCTCGAGTCGAGTTTGTCTTTCTGGCTCTGCTACCTCAGAGAATGCAGTTCTTCGCGCAGATGCACAACTTCGGAGTTTACCCTCTCGAGAGTGGCCTTGATTTATGCCAGCTATTTCTCTTTCTAGATGAGCTTGGCCCTCTCTCGACTCAGCTACTCAAAGTGGCTGCTGCTCATGTCGTCGCCTATGGGTTGCCTGAACTCTCGTTCGATGCTGAAGTCCATCCTTGGAGACTCCCTCTTGTCGATAGAAGGATGCTTTTCTTGACTTTAAAGTCGGCTGCTCGCCAAGTCGTTCTTCTCCTTCAGCAGTATTTCGTTGTAGGCCTTCACCCTTCCCAACTCGCTCTTCAGCTGCAGGATCTCCTTCATCTTTTCAGTGTCTGCTGCAGCCAGACTGTACATTGGGTCCAGCGACTATCTCCTCTGCTTCTACAGTCTGTTCACCAGGTCAGTGTGCGAGTCTCTTAGGTTCTACAACGTCTCGCGCAGTTTTCTGTTGTCTTCCTGGAGTCTCGTCACGTCCTCGTTGGACCAGATGGAGTCACTCTTGGCCTTCTGGGTCCTCAGTTCCACTATCCTGGTGTTAAGGCTGGTAATCTCGATCTCCCTTTGTATCTTCTCGTTTTTGAGTTGCTCCACCAGGTTGTTAATAGTGTTGACTTGGGTCCTCAACTCGCTGTTCTCCCTTTACAGTCTTGAATTAGTAAAAGTATCGCTGCTCTTGGACCCAGCTCTGTGTATTTAGGACGCTTGCCTCAAGTTGAGTGCGCTGTTCTAGCTCCTCAGCTTGTCAATCTCGTCTGACATGTAGCGCAACTCACTTTACTTATCCCCGAGTTGCCTCCTGAGTTCAGAGTTAAGGTTTCTTTACTGCGTCAGCTGCAGATTGAGACTGTCCATCAGAACGGAAGGTCGCTAGTGGGCAGTGGTGGCTTCCATCTTGAAGGCAGTGTTGACTCTGTTCGGAGTAGAGTATCTGTTGTCCTCCAAGTCTTCCCTTCTCCTGCTTGAGTCAGTCAACTTGGAAGTCACGTTGATTCTGCCCTATGGCTTGCTCTTCTTGGACAGAGTGTCCTGCTTTCGAGTCACGTCCAGCAATCTCTGCTCGAGGCTGTGTATTTTGTTGGAGAGACTGAACTTCAGATCCTCCATGTGCTTCTCGATGTCCATCCTGGCCCTCTGCATCACCTCTTTAATAGTCTAGGAATCCAGCTCGCTTCCTCTTCTGACCAGCTCCACCCGATTCCTGCTATCGAAGTCTGCGCTCTACCTGCGAACAGTGCTCAGCTGTCTCCTTAGGTTTTCATTTTCCCTTTATAGCTCAGTCTACCTTCGGCTGTACTTCCCGATATCCGAAAGCTCCAATGGCTTCTACCGCAGCTGAGTCTTGAGGTAGCTGTTCTCTTCGGTCAGTTGTCTGACCTGGTCCTGTAACTCGCGGGCTTGGTCCTGGATCCTAATGTTGGACACCTTCTTAGCCGTAGAGAAGTTGGGGAACTCAGAGTTCTGCTGCATTTCGGACAGCTGCGTCCTGAGTCTCTCGTTTTCGAGGTCTTTTTTGCGAATAAGCTCCGTCAGCTCGCTGACATCTTGGTTTTGAGAGTGGGAGTACTCAGGAAGGGCTGATCTCGTAAGTGCTGCGCCTGGCACATAGCCCAATGCTGCCAGTTTCTATCTGAGTTCTTTGTTCTAGAGCTTCAGAGAAGAAATCTCCTAGGCGATGGGCAGTCGTTTGGGACTGCTTTCTACGATCTCAGCTATCTGAGAGGAGTTGGGGTTTCTGGTGGAAATGATCGCTGTCTTAGCCCCGTAGTCAGGACTTGGGGAACGCAGGGGCTTGGGACTTTTCTCTCGGGGGACTGCTGTGGTTCGACTCATTAAAATATAATAATAATTATGAGTGCAGTTAAATTTATTATTGTCAAAGGGAGTTTAGACTTTGAATAACTGTTTGCGAGATGTCGTGTGGCTTAATATTAATAAAGGGTATTCACATCAGATGTGCAATCACGTACTCATCCATAAGAAGAACACCAGCAATATTATTGTAGCTAAATAAGGAGGAAAGCTCCTTGGCTTTGCTACTGGTTGCAATGCAGATGAGTCAGCTACGACGCGTTGTGACGTAGTTTCAAGCTCTTTAGTCAGCTATTCTGTCTTGTGAGCAATAACAAAAGTTGCTTCGTTGCTTTCCTTGATAATTTGATAGTTTACTTTCATTTGTGGAACAGTAAAGGTCTCTTAAGCATAATTCGATGACGCCTTGGATTGGTCGTTATTGGGTTTGGCTTCTGGCGTCTGTTTAGGCTTAGTCTGATACTTCTAAACTGGCAAGGACTCTGGCTTATGGAATAATAGTTGGGACTCTTCGGGTTTGGGCTCAAAAGATTAAGGTTCTACTGATTAGGGAGGTGCCACAACTGGAACTATTTTGGTTTATTTATCCTCTTGATATATGTGTTAGATTTTTGCCCCAATCTAAGTTGAGCCTTAATCCTTTATTTGGGAAGAATGAAGTTAGCCTCTTATTTCTACCTATGGTTAGTATTTGACCTCAGGGACGAAAGAAGGCTGTTGCTTTTACTAGTGTGAATCTATTGAGTCCAAGGCAACAGCATCTTATGCAGCGTAGATAAGGTTTTGCTGCTGCTATGGCTCTAACTCTGCTTTTTGAGCTCCTGATGCACTCTTAGCCTGCGTTTATTTGGGAACATCTTGTTTACCCTCTGTCTCTTGAACTGTAGCCTCGTTCCTCTTCTAGGAGATCAAGTCCACAGCCTAGATATCCACCACCTCAACAGCGCCTGAGTGTTGTTCCTGTATGTCGTCGGCGTCCTACAATTAAACAGCGTGTGCTCTAGCCATAGCTTAGTTGTAGTCTTCAGAGACCTTCTGCTCATCGAAAATTAGTTTGGATGCCCAGTCGCTGTGTATGCTGTCAGGGAACATGAACTCCAGAATCGACTGGGAGTCTTCGCTCCATTACTTGAGAGTGACAAATGCGCTTCTGTCCAGTATCTCCACCTGAATGTCTTCGAAGTCAGAAAGTAGCTTTTTGACGTCGTTAGCTCCAATATAGTTGGGAAGTGGGGAGATCTAAATTATTTTCT
>JAOXNN020223694.1:0-14274 GCA_028571205.2 Hydropsyche betteni
TTGCGAAAACAGTCGATAATGATTGATCGGCAATGAAAGACCAGCACGTGCAGAAACGTAAGGTAACGATTTGAAGGCTCCACGATTTGCGAAGGCGATTTGATTTTCCACGCTCCGAGTTTGATGGCGGAATATACGAAACTCATTATTATTATTATTATTATTATATTGTACTAGTATATAGGCCCGATTTTAGTAACGTCGGCTGTGGATTTGTTAAGAAACGGAAAACAATAAAATGTGACAACCCGAAATATGTAACCGATTTGAATATTTAATATTTAATTAATAAAATCAAAATAGTTCATATGTTATTTGTTTGTAAGTAACATACAGGCTACCCGATGCCCGTGCTCGATTTGAATATATTTAATAAATAAAACCAGTTAATTTGTCATTGACACAGACATCTGTCATCGGTGATTATATATATGTATAGGGGAATCAAATATTTTTTCCACTGCGTAATAATCGACGTATTGCACAAGTCAATAGAGACACTTTTATACGCATGATATTATAGACGTTAAGTTTATGCGCATAAAGACCATATACGCATGAAGAATTATATATAGGGGATTGACGCGTCGTTTTAAAGTCACGAGCGTCATCGACACAGATACACAGATAGACAGACGAACAAACAGACACACAGAAATCCGCTATTATATATAGGGATATGTATGAATGTATATATATATATATATGATATGGATAAGTAAATAAATATGAATTCCACTAATTTCATAGGAATGCAAAATTGACTTTTTTGAAACCTTTTTGTTTGAAAGGTTATCCATAATAGGTAATATTGGGATTCTGAATTCGAATATGGTATTTGTTTTTTTTTCTATCAAGTGAGGTTTTCTAGATATAAGAAAGATAAAAAAAAACACTTTTTTGCCTTTATGAAGTTGTTTTTATTAAAAAATTGCAGACTTAACCATGGAATACTGAATTTCCTTTTTTTTCTGATTAAACTCCTTTATAATACATTAGAGCAGCAAAAGCAACAGTCGTCTTAATGGTTCCATCCAGATCATCGGAGTGCTGAGGTGAAAATTATTTTTTTTCCCTTAGATCACTGATGCAGTTCTATAATACTATGCAAGTAGAACACACTTGGTAGGGATCCATGGCTTGTCCTGATTTACAATAATAGTACTAAAATAAGCACAATAGATGACTTTCACAAATTTTGTTACATTCTCCCGTTGTTTTTTCGAGACTAATTCGCCACAAATGTAACAAAAATGTTGCAGTGAATTCGAACAATTTCTCAAACTTAAAGCCATTTTGAAAATTAATCTACTCTCTCACCGACAAAAAAAAACTACGTTTATTTTGTTACGTTCTACGTTTATTTTATTTTACCACTTTGGTTATGTTAAAACATAACCAAAACCAAAGCCTAGTCCAAATCCATAGTTTATTCCACTTCCTGAACAAAATGCGACAGCCATGTTTCCAGCAATAACAAAATAATCAGAATTGTCTACGAAATTTACTTGGGCGTTACCATTGCCTGTACCATATGTCTTAATATTTTTGTAATTGGGTGGTAGTTCTGATTTTTTTCCATCGTTAGAGAAATTAAATATTAAAAGTAATACAATTTTAATTTGTTCCAAAAACGGCCATGTTAAGTTGGGAATGTTATCGAACAATTTTTTTGCCCATTTTTGTCTTTTGTCAATTTCAATCTGAAATTTGTTTTTTTGTCACTTTTTTGGGAAAAAAAATTAGAATATCTATCAGTATTTTATTTTCTTACGAAGATAATCCTTCAAGACATCATTGATCGACGAAGTGCAGTTATAATTCAGAAATGACGGTGAAGAACCTTTTTGGACTTCTAAAAAGTAGTTGATTATATAATTGAGATTGGAAATTAAATCATTTTTACGTTTCTTTGTGATTTTGGAGAAAAATTCTGAAAATAATATACTTTCATATTAAAATATCAAGAGGATTTTTTTTTTGTTTTAGTGTATAATAAGAATCAATATTTACGATTCAATTTATAATCCACATCTACTGTTGTGGTGATAATTAATCCAAAAAAATTTCCGAAACATTGTACATAAGATGAATTTTCCATATTTACATTATTACTTCCAATTGAACAATTTTTGGGGTTTGCGTTTTTTGTTTTTCCATAACTTAACTTTTTATTTATGCAAAAATTATTTTTTGTATATTTTATGATGATTAGAATGACTAGGAAAATGATAAACTCTGCAAGATTTATAAGCAACATTGTGAAAAGTACCCATTCATTTTTATATATTTGAACAACAGTGAACTGAAAATTTATAATTTAATTAAAACATCTATTTTTATATTCAATTATATTTTTCATTGAATTATACATACCTGACTGCTTAGTTACACTAAAAATTGTTTTGCAGCACAAATCAATAGTTCTTTTGTATGCACAATATATTGTTAAAAGACAAAAAATATACCAGGAAGTATCTTTCATCTTAAAACGTTCATTTTCTAATAAAATTCTAAAAAGCAATCAGTTATAATATTAAATCGATTACAAAATATAATTTTAGTTAATAGTTAAAAAAAAAAAAATACCGATACATCTCAAGCAGTAGTATTAGAATTATCAGTTTATCGGACGATTTGTTTTCTTTTCCCATCTTTATATTCACTTCTCATTGAAAAGTAGAACCGAAAAATTCTGGAAAAGACAAATATTTAATTTCATAAATTGGTAAGATGTTTGGATTATTTAGAATTTTATTGAACCATCAATGTTTTTGATAAGACAAATATTCAGTGGAGAGTTTGGTCTTTCTCTTTTTCTACATTTTTTAAATATGATGATATGTATTGTCGTCATGATTACATTATTGCATATTTTTTTATATGATGCAATAATGTAATCATGACGTCAATACATATCATCATATCTATCAACAAGTTAACACATGTTTAAAATATTTTTATAAAAACATTTTTGGTAATAATTTTACAATTAGTTGTGTGTTGGATAATTTGATTTTTCCATATCATTAACTCGATGATTTAGAAAAATCAACAGTTTATTCAAAATTTTATTTAGATAAATCCACTGCTGAGTATTAAAAAGTTAGTTTTTACTATTATATATTGTTTTTAGGAGAACAATTTAAGTTTTACTTTAAAGTACATGATTTTCACAAAATTTAATTTTCACATGGTATGTAATTATATTAAGAATTTACCAAACACGTCTGTATACTATCGATTGCAATGTGAAATGATAAAGCTTTATCTTTCAATTATAGGCCGAAAAAAATTTATACACGACCATATGAGCTGTTCAAAATATCAATATTTGTACAAATTATAAACGCATTTAAAATCTTTTCAAATTTTCAAAGGCTTTTGTTATTTCTTAAAATAAAATCCAAAATTATTATTAATTTTTTTATTGCTTTATAAAAGGTAAAAAACCGACATGAAAACAAACATACATATTTAAACACATGAAATATTCAGGATGTTTGACGACTATTAAAACACTGTTTCAATCGATCAATCTCCAATTAAATAAATTACATTTTCTGCAAATAGTCTCTTGGACATGACATCAATTGATTAATCTCCAATTAAATAAATCACAATATCTACATAAAACGCATAAAAATGGCTCAGATCAATTTGAAAAAAACAAAAGGAGATCTACCGAAAGAGCTCAAATTCATAAATTCATTTTGTTACCTACAAGGGACAGCACCATGGATATACTATAAAGGAAAATTCATAGATTTTACCATTTTTAGATATATCATCACAGTCATTTTGTTTTTGTTAACTTTATATGTAGCATGGGAGCAATTTATCTCAATGATGGAAACTACGGACAAGGAACACCTTTTCAGAGATATTCTCGTCCTTCTGACCATTATGACTGTAGCTTTGTCCAATTTATGTTGCTGGATCATCAGCTGGATTACTCCCGATTCATATTTGAAAATCAATTTGAATTACATAAAGATGATGGAAATGGGTTTTCAAAGTAACCAAAAATTTCACAGAGGACTGGTTTCACTTGTGGTCTTCGAGTTGTTCATTTTTATGTTTATATGTTGTATGGTGATTGTCTATGGTGAAGATGAGATAAATTTTCAGTTTGTTTGGATGCACCTTAATGTTTTTGTATACGATTGGATAACTATTAAGTTTTGTGGTGAGATAATTTTTAGCACTGAATTTATGCAAACATTAAATGAAATATTGAAAAAAAGCAATGATCAGTTAAAGGTGGACAAAGCTGTTAAAGTATTCGATTTGCTTTGTGATAATATCAAAATGTCGAAAAACATATTTGGTTATTCGGTAATTTCATTATCATTTTCCCCAATTATTCATTAATATGATTATTATCGAGTGATTGTTGAAAACGGATACTTATTAGTCTGAAGTAATTTCATAGTAATGAAGTTTTTCAGTTTACTTAGTAGTTTCAATACATACATCATGGAAAAGAATGTTATAAATTGTCATTTAAAATAGAAATAGCACATCATACATAACTTCTAAGACTTATAATCATCTAAATACAAGAAAACTAATCTATTCTAATCTATCTTTATTGACATCACTTCGTAATACAATTCGATGGAACAATGCTAATATTAAACTACAAATCATCAAATTTGTTTCAGATGATGTTCAATATAACATCGTCTTTTGCACTATTTGTTTTATCAATAAGGAATTTAAATTTAAAAGTAAACATATTCTTATATGGATGCATAAAAATTATACACGATTGTCATAACTCTAATCTATTTTTAGATTGAGGAAATGAATAGTACAATTTGTATAGATTATATTTGGTGCTTTCACGATATTGTTATGTTAATAACACCGATTCACTTATGCGAAGTATTAAAAAGCGTAACAAGTAATACTAATAAAATTATTTTTAAATTGGGAATTCGAGATGAAAATAATGGTGATATTTGATTGAATATATAAAGAATATATAATTACATTATTACAAAAAACAAATTACGTTTATCAATTTTATTTATTGCAGAAACGATCAAAAATTTTATGAGAATTATATCAGAATATAATAATAGTGATTTAAGTGGTTGCCTGTTTTTCTTCAATTATTCTTTTCTTCATTCATTTGCAGGTGCTTTAGTGATTTATACAATCATTTTAGAGAAAATGGAATCGTCACATTATAAATTGAACACTAAATAATAAATTTAATATATAATATCATATGAATATTTCAAGTTGAAATAAAGATATTTTAGAAAGAATTCTTTTTTGTATTGAAACATTGATTTATATTATAATTTTTAAATTAAAATCTATAATTAAAATAATATTTTCATGTGCTAATCGATAGTTTGAAAAAAGTCAAAGTATGCCATGGTATCGAAAAACAAATAAATTGATATATTGATTTCATTAAAACAATTAGAGTCATAAAATATATAGAATTGACATATTGACAAAAAAAAATCAATTAACGCACATAATATATCATGACACTACATTAAAATTCGACTAAATCGTTATATACCATTCTTATAAACGCAATTCAAACATAAATATTTTTCTGAAC
The DNA here is from genome assembly GCA_028571205.2 of Hydropsyche betteni. Classification (NCBI taxonomy): domain Eukaryota; kingdom Metazoa; phylum Arthropoda; class Insecta; order Trichoptera; family Hydropsychidae; genus Hydropsyche; species Hydropsyche betteni. The sequence goes on from JAOXNN020223694.1 coordinate 5,588, forward strand.
AAAAATATATTGAAATATTGCATCATTGTATCAATAGAAGTCATTAAACAATGAGAAAAATCATTTACAAAATTGGCTTCATTATGGGAATTTGTCCCAAATTCCAGCCAAAAATAAAAAAAACATGGATACTAAAAAATATTCATACATTCATAATGATAATTCTAACATTTGTACTTTTCTGTCACCAAGCATGTTTCTTAGTCAAAGAAATATATATAAATGATGTATTTTTTACATTCTTCAGAATAGGTCCTTTTATATTTTTGAGTTTGACTGCATTGACCATGTGGATATCACATTTATATAATCATGACTTGTCTAAAAAGATTTTCACAAACGAAAAATGGGTTGCAAAAAAATTGAAAATGTTTCCGAATGGAAAAAGGATGAAAATCACAGTGATAATATTAATTTTCTCGGCTTATACATTGTTAGGGACTACCATATGTATTGCTTATCAAGTTTTCATTAACGATTGCAAATGGGTATGGATATATTACTTGGCTATAATGAATGACTGGTGTGTGTTCAAATTCACAGCTGATTTTATGATGACTATGTCTCATTTTGAAAATTTGAATATTAGATTGAAAACTGTTTTGAATTCACATGAAAATGGAATTTTCATGGTCGAAACCATAAAAGTTTTCAATAAACTACACGAAAATGCTTCCATATGCATTTCTCTGATTGGTCCATCGGTATTTTTGTTTTATTATTCAACAAAATTACATTTGAAATAAATTTATTGAAGATATATTTTATTCATTATACACTTGATATTTAATTATAAGCGAAATATAAATTGACCTTTTTTATCAATATTCGTGTTAACAATAAGTTTTGATTTAATTTTCGAAAATTTTCAGATCATTTTCTTCTCAGCAACGAGTTTCTCACTGTGTGTACTAATTGTTGGTACATTTCCTTCTCAGAATAAAGTAAATTTGACAAATTGATCAGTCATAATCTAAATATATAATATTTCATATTATATATCATATATAGTTATAAAAATAAGTTATGATATTTTTTACCAGGATAGTTCAATATATCTTTTAGTGAATATACTTTATTGTATACATCACTTATTGATTTTGACGATACCTATTTTATTGAACGAGTCTTTAAAAAATATTACTAACATAACTGATGTGTACATATTCAAAATTTCATTAGAACAATTGAAAGGTATTATGAATTTGGATTTCCACTAAATATGTAATTTATATTGATTGTGAGTAAAATTTTTGTTTTCAGATAAAAAAATTAGACTATTTAGAACACTTTTACAATCCCAAAAAGAAAATGATCACAGTTGGTATTATTTTATGTTTCATTTCACATTTTTAAATTCATTTGTAAATGCATTGATTGTTTATACTGTAATTTTATTGCAAACATCGCCTTAATAGTTTATATGAAATATATAATTATTTAAATTATATGAAAATTTAAATATAAAATTGAACAAAAATGTAATTATTTCAATTCAACATTGTCAAAATTGTGATTGTATTATCGATTTTATAGTAATTGTGAACAAAATTATAATAATTAAACTGCTTTGTTTAAATCAATTATTTTATGATAGAAAACTTTCACGATTGACAAGTATTGAAGTATTGATCCACGCCATCAATTAAATTATTTTTAGGAAATACATCAAATTAAAATATCACTATGACTCAAGATTGATTTTACTACAACACAAGCGTTAGCATCAAAAAATATAAAAGCATTCCAATTGTGAAAAATCCAAAAGCTGAAATGAAAAACATTGTTCGAAACGATTCCGGTAAAATAGTCAAACGAATTTTAACAATAACTTACAAATTTTATAATTACTTGGGTTTAATTACTTTAAATATCAATAAAAAAATATGTCCCGTTTCGAAATTGTGGAAATTGTATTCGATATGTTTGATTCTGGTCACCATTGTAACAGAAATATGTTTTTATGCCGGACTAACATGGGACAGGTTGTATTATACGCCGGAATATATGCTCAAGTTTTTAGTGAGCGCTCTTTTCTATCTAGCAATTTTTTGTGGATCAATTTCTTCTTGGATCATATCGATTTCTTCTGAAAAAGAATTGACAAAAATGGTTCGAAATTATAATAAAATAGAAAGGAATATCAAATCAAAAACGATAATTAACAAAATAATTTTTAATGTTCTATCAATTCATGTAATATTTACAATTATTTTCTTCAATCAATTTGTATGTGGTTATATATGGGTATCTCGTAAACTATTATTTTATTGGATATATGTGCGTATCATTGCGTTGGATGTCATGATAATAAAATTTATTGGGGAATCAATAATAAACACTTTTCTTCTACAAGATATTATCGATACTATTACTAATAATTTGGAGCAAAATAATTCTAGCAAAATACCCAAAGTTGGTAGTAGACTAGATTTAGTTTCTATTTTTGATTCATATTCTAGAATATGTTGTAATATACAAATATCAAGAAAACTTATCATTTGGCCTGTAAGTATTTGAGTGAAAATATATAATACTAAGCAATATACATTTTAAAATTTAATTATTATTGAATTGATCTTATATAACAGATGATGTTTCATATGATTGCTACATTTGCACTTTTTGTATTGGCTGTGATATTTTTTTTAAACCCCATAAACATGGTATAAGCTATTTTTAAATATTAAAATTAAACAATTTTTTTAACGAGTTAACTTGATTTTAGATTGAAATAAAAGTACTTATGATTTTGTTGTGTTTTCAACAAACAATATTACTGATTATACCAACATTCATATGTGAATATATCCATAACAAGGAGCAAAACATCAAAAGTTTGATTCTGAAATTGAACATTGCTCTAAAACAAGGTAATTTTTAATTTTCCAACAGTAAAATTAAAAATTATAATTCTGAAAATTAAATTATAATTTTTATGTTTTTGTGCTATGAACCATTGGTACCCAAGAAGAAGCACAACATTACAGGAAATATTTGAAATTTGATAATCTGGAAACATCGTCGGGAAATATGTTTTTTATGAATTTCTCGTATTTATTATCTTTATTAGGATCATTAGTAGTATATATAGTTATACTAATTCAAACTGAAAATGATTAAAATAAAATGAAATCGAATATTTATCCAAATTGTCAAATCATTCTTAAATTAGTTCAATAAAAATTATAAATTTATTACATTAATTGTATTGCAAAACATCAATAAATCCACTAATGTTTAAATTATACATTGGTATTTCTTTCAAAAAAGAATAAGTTTTCGAAGCCTCTCACAAGTTTCAAAAATTATTTGTAACAAAGTTTTGTAAGAGACTTGAGACTTCTTACGTACCGCTGAAAACAGATCGTCATTTGCATCAGCAGGAGTCCCTATTGACTACCCTCGACCGTGCAGACACTCTACCGACGTTATTGCTACCACACTTACTCATCGTCAACCTGGGACCACGACTCTGTACAAAAGATGAAGGCGGAATAACCTCACGCTGCAGCAGCACAGACAAAGCCCTCTCATTTCGAACCACAGACGATTCTCCAAAACAGCCTTCTTCAAACTGTCTTCCCGACAAGACAAGACAAATGAAGCAGTCAGCAATGGCAGGCAATGGCAGGCCAGCAATGGCATACAACTTCAAGGAGAAGCGTGCTACATCATCCCTGACATCCTACAGACTATCAGATTCCTGAACAGCAACCTCAAGCGCAACAAGCTTCTCAACTGCCGCCAGAACTGCAGAACGTTGAACCTTCAACGGAATGTTATCTCCTCCGAAACAGCAGAGATTTCCTTCCTGCACTCATTTGCAGCATGCACCCTGAAAGCCATGGTCCAGAAAATCCGTATTATCCGTATATCCGAATTTATGACTTACAGATGGTCCATTGTGCTGAAGCTTGTTTCAACGGTCAGTCAAAGTCCAGCTCATTATCAATTCTTTCCGAAGTTGTTTTAGTAAAAGCTTTATTAACCACTAAAAGTAAGCTTATTGGACGATAATTTATTATGTCTTCCTAATCGCCCTTTTTATGAATTAATGTGATCAGAGCATTATTTCAGAGGTCTGGGATGTTTCATTCCGAGATCCATCTTGTGGACAGTTTGATTACAATACGTGTGATTATAATCGCCTTTCTATACTAAGAGGACACCTAGATTTTCAGAACAAATAAACCTCCATTAACCCCATCGGGCAAAATTACTATCCTTAAAATCATCGACGTGTAATCTTTTCAAACTCGGCGGCAAATCAATCATACTATTCAAATATTCTGGATATTTCCATCCCATTAACTCGTTTAAGTTATCTTGATTGGCGCTTATATTTTCCAAATAAGCTTGTTCTAAAGTTGCACTATTAACTAGTCCGCGTTTTCTCCTACTTATCAACCAGCCTTCTATTGTCGAATGTGCCTTGGGGAATTGAGAATAATTATCCATTTGGCTAACTAAAAACAAAGTTGTTTAAGAAAAAGTATAATATTAAAATGGAAACAATTCGAAATAATACTTACTTTCCCATCTGAGGTAATCCAGTTGCTGTTTAGTGTAGTGTGAAAATCTACAGGTCGTGCTGAACATGCAGTTGCCGGTTTCCATATATCTTTTACAAGTTATCTTTTTAGATTCATTTTCTAATATTTTGCGTTTATCTGAAATGCGAAGAATAATAATAAGAGGAAGACAGACTTAGAAAATTGTGGATTAACCTTCAAGCGGGCGCTCCCAATGATTTTACTTGAGCGGGCGCGTGTCGTAAATTCAATATCAAGTTTTCTCCATGTAAATGGTGTTTTTATTATATAAATGTTAAGGAATAAAAAGGTTAAGGTAAGGTTATGAAAAATGATAAATTAAAGTACTTTTAAAAAAACATATTTGACTTTCTAAATAAAAAAAAAACGAAAAAACACTTGTTTTAACAAAAAAGAATATTTTATCGACTTAGAATCAATATTCTTACCCTTACAATTGTTGTAAACCAACTCAATGGCAAAATGTTTTTTGCATATAAAGAACTGGCAACGGTAACACTTCATTGATGCTGAGGATTTTTTTTTCACCAGTACACATGACATACGAACACCGCATTTTGGAGGGATTCTTACAGAAATTCCCAAATATCAATGAATAATTAAATTTTTTAAGCATATCCGGTACATCTATGGGTCAGAGAGACTCTGGAATAGCTTGAATCTCAATGCTGGTAATTCAATGGTAAAAGTGGGAATATGATAACGCATATTAGTGGTCGATTTTCCAACCGTGTCCACGCTCGAAGGTTAAAAGATAAAAAAAAACTCATGCTGTTCAATGAAAAGATGGTAAAAATTTTAATCACTATACGAACCCTCGAATTTGGCATAGTGTTCATTTCTGAGCTTCTGATGCTGTAGTCCTCTTATATGCTTTTTCACCGAATCCGGCGTTTCGATGAAAGATTTGTCACAATAATCACAGTAATACCGACGGCCCATAGCGTGCGTTTAATTGTAACAATAAAACATATTATTTGATTGCGATAAAAGTTCACGTGCAAAAACCGGGTGACCATACGATAAACAGCATGGACGGTTTGATTTTTGAACTTTGACGTATGTGGCCATAACTGTTCATAAGAACATTTTTTTATTTTCCTAGTAAAGTAAAGTTTTGGAAGAAATAACATTTTCAGCGTGATCAAATCGATAAAAAAAATCAAATTTGTGACATAATGAAGGTTTTTTATGTATAAAATTAGCCTATGTTAAATAAAATGTTGTTTTAAAATTTTAGCGTTCACGGTGTTAAAATATTTCACGCAAATTAGTTGAAATAGTGCAATTATTGTAAACAATTATTTTTTTTAGATTTTCTAGTAAAATTATTATAGTTTTTTTCATATTAAATTTACTCAAAAAAATATTTTTCTTTTTAACCAGAAATGATACAAATTATGGGATAAAATATTTTCAAGTCATTCATATGCTTATTTACCTAATCGTAACAAAACCTATTTTGACATAAATTAATCATATTTTTATCAAACCAACAAATCGAACTCATTTCTAAACAATAATCATCCACACACACAAAAAAACTTTTCAAAACCTCTACATTTCCTGCAGAATTCAACACAATCTCATCAAACTCGTTCAAACATAATTGCGTTTTTCGATCAACACCCAAAACAAACGATGCTCACATTTCGAACATTTACGATCCCGTGCGATGTTCTGTGTCGCCACGCTTATCAATGTATGCGTGCACGCAAAAGTGAAAGTATATAGTACACTATTAACGACTTTATTGTAGAGAATATTATGGTATAAATTTAAATACTGAATTGAAAAATTGAATTTTTGTATATAAAAAGTATAAGTGTTCTTATATTAAGTAAAAATAAGGGTTGTATTAGGATGAATATGTAATTGCAAATATTATTGTATGCTATTAACGGCTTTATTATAAAATGAGTTATGGTACAAATTTGGTTGTTTGTTTAAAAAATTCAAGTTAGAAGTTTTGTTATATCTAAAGAGTATAAACGCCTTTATTGTAAAATGTACTACGGTGTAAATTTGAGTATAACAATAAAAAGTTGAAAGTATTAGTTTTGTTTCATGGGAAGAGCACAAACATTTTTATGTACAATACGAATGGGGTTCGTTTTCGCTTGTATATACAGTGAATCGAAGTCGACAACACAGCCCAGTGGTAGCCAAACCGTGGCGCATTGAACGATCCATGCGCCACATTGCATCCTTGTGTCCATTCTTTCAAAATCAAATAAAACAGCTTTATTTCACAACCCCAAATGTGAACGGAAGAAGCTAAAAAAAGAACTCGAGTCGTATTGCGCATCTGACCTCATTCTTGAAAAAAGGCGAAAAATTAAATGGTCAGAATTATAATCATGTTTTCGTCAAAATATTTTGGTCAGAATTTTAATCAAAACGGTTAGAATAAAATGATGAATTGTCAGAATAAAATAATAAATGGTCAGAATTCAATAACGAAACGGTCAGAATAAATTAAGTTAGGTTAGGGTTCTTAATATTATTCTGACCGCTTAATATAAATTCTGACAAACCCAGTTAAAATTTTGGCCATTTAATACTTATTCTGACCTTTTTTTAATCAAAAAATAAATAAAATCAACCAAAAGTTAAAATTAATAAAATCAATAAATAGTAAAATAAAATAAATTAAAATTTACAAAATTAATAAATTAAAAGTAAATTCTGACCAAAAAATGATTAAAATTCGGATCAATCTCAAATAAATTCTGACCAAAATCGTATTTAAATTTTGACCATTTAAACAGCAGCCGTGAAAAAATTGGCGCACGTCACACAAAACGATCCGTATATCCGATGTAAAACATCCCCATTTATCAACCCCAAACGCGAACGGCGTATCCGACTTTCCCCGCAAAAAAAATTTCCATTTTAATAGCAGCCATGAAGAACACAATGATCCGCATATCCGATGTAAAACAACTCCATTTAACAACCCCAAACGTAAGGTAACCATTCGTATTGGTTTTACCAGTACAGTACTGGTTTTTAGGGTATTGTCTTGGTTAGTTGTAAAATAAAACCAGTACAGATTTACTCATCCCCTATATATAATAGCAGATTTCTGTCTGTCTGTCACGATGACGCTCGCGATTTTTTTTTCCTTTTTTCAAATGAATGACCCGAACCGCGACTTTTGGCGATGATGATGATGATGATGATGCTTTATTATATTTCGCAACAGCACGATTATAAAATAATTTTCCATAGATATATTTGATTTTTGTATTATTACGTAATAGTATGGTTATCAATTCACAGCCGATGTTATTAACATCGGGCCTATATACTAGTATACATATAAGTGGTGGCGTAACGAAAGTATATAGCGCCTAGGCAGTGGTGTAGTGCTAAAAGAAAAAGTCGTGGAGCGCTATATGTATATCTTAGAAGATGAAAGAAAAAATTGAGCAAAAAATCATATGTTCTACTAAACTGCAACAAAAAAGCTAATAAAACTGACAAGGGTTGACAATTTTCAAGTTCGAAATTTCGGCTGTCGTTCCCAAATACACAATGTTTTTGATTTTTTTCTCCAATTTCCAAATCTTTTGTAAAAATAAGTGTCAAATTTGAGCATAATGAATTAATGAGGTGCATGTGTTTCACATTTGACCGCTCCCTTCTCTGCTCGGGACGAATCGTGTGGTATCCATTTGTCAATTTTTTTTTACCTTCCCTATTATTATATATCCAGATGTCTCGAAATACTCAATTTTGAAGTTTTGCGGTGTAATGCTAAATTCCGAACAGTTTTTCGAAATGTGAAATTTTTTTGCTGGAGCGCGCCTCGAAATAAAATGATGGAGCGGCGCTCCTGCCCCACTACGCCACTGCGCCTAGGATAAAACACAATTTTCGTGTCTAACTCCCCCCCCTACCTGAAACGCTATCTCCAAAAACTCAATAATGAACGTATTTCTAAAAAAAAATAGATGTAGAAAAATTCAATATTTACCCCCCCCCCATGAATTTTTTAAAAATATATAATGTTTTTTTTTTTAATAAAAATGGTCACCTTACCTAAACGTAGGGTTGCCAACATTTTTTCAGCAAAATATAGTACATTTCAAACTAAGACATAAAAAATATAGGGCACTTCCAAAA
>JAOXNN020223714.1:0-14271 GCA_028571205.2 Hydropsyche betteni
CAAATAACAAATGAACTATTTTGATTTTATTAATTAAATATTAAATATTCAAATCGGGTACACATTTCGGGTTCACATAATCGGCTTTTCACATTTCATCGTTTTCCGTTTCTTAACAAATCCACACCCGATGTTATTAACATCGTGCCTATATACTAGTAATACAATAACGCCATTTGAATAATCGCATCACCCGCCCGTCTCGATCGCAAAATGCGTCAAATCCCCGCCCATAAAACGTCTAATTGAACCTGAACAGGCCGCGGGGCGTAGCCCCGGGGCTCAGCCCCGTCATTAGGAGACGTCTTGTACCCCGGGTGCCACATGCAGGTCACATCCTTCGTCCTGGAGCGAGGGGACCATTCATCATGTCGATGGGACAACTGCGACGACATTCCCGACGTCCGTTCCCCGTTCCCGGGATTCGAAGGACGAGGGTGTTTGTCTGTCGAATTGATCGTCTCGCGAATGTGGAGTGTTGCGGTCGTTCGTATGTTTTTTTTGTTTTGTTTTAAGGGCGAGGCTCCATTGTGAGCGTGGAGCGAAAAAAAAGCGTGCACGAAGATGTGCTTCAACGTTTTTTCGTCTACGTTCACTATGGAGGCGACTGTTTTATTCGATGGGTCATAATTAGCCAAAATTTTGGATCGGTATGTATTTTCATTGATGAATAATATGATAAACTTTATTGAAATAATAATAATAATATGCTTTTAAACATTGAAATAAATTTCTTAAGTTTTTACTTAAAATAAATTTAATGTGTGAAAATATTTGTTCAAATTTAAAAGTATAACCGAACGCAAACAAAATGACAAAGTCAATTTTTTTCAAAGATGAAAACCTCGCAGGAAGTGACGCCCGACATGTTAATATTATGAAAAGATGATTATCTTCCATTTTTTATTCGAGAAATGGTTTGTAAGTGGGTAACTTGAAATCATCAAATGCGTCACAGGTTACCGATGCCTGCTATAGAGCCTTGCCCTTAGAACAAAAAACACATAAACTGACAACTCATTAACACAACAAAACGTCAACAGACCAAACGTTCACTTGAAAGATCGATAACTTACAAAAGCTATTATATAATCTACTATATTAACAATTTTCTAACATGTTTCGATAGTTATTTACTTATATTATATTATTTTCACTGATCGTTCTGCCGTTTATGCTCGCTATGAAGCCTTGTCAGAATATTTCAAAATTATTTGTAATTGAAATGTTAATTTAAATCGGCCAGGCTTGTGAGGATAGTTCGTTCGGCTTTATACGTTTTCTCTTTGTTGTTTACCGGTTTTAATTAGTCGGTAAGCTTTATTGTGATTTAACAACGTCAGAATTAATATGGATTTAGGTGTTTGTGTACACCTGATAATTCTATATATAATAAACAGTCGAGGGTTTCGCGAGATGAAACTGAAAATCATTTCTGCTAATTTATCGCCAGTTTAATCACTATATAAGCTCGCACTTGTCTGTTACTTTCATCCACTTTTCCCGCGGGGATCTTCATCCGTTTCTCAGTAAATGGGTCAAAAGTAATGAAAAGATCACTCGTAACACCTATCACTATAATTGGACCAATGAACAATTTATTTTTTTTTTCTAAATAATTCCGTTCGACCGTATTTTTATTACTATATAAAATTAAAATTCGAACCAGTCACATGTTCAACTCGATCGAATATTCGATTTAATCCCTCACGTCACTTTTCAATTTCGGCGGATTTAAATATCGTTTCCCACACATCAATTTTTCGCAAACTGTTATATTACTTTTGCGTAATCGTTTCGGCTATGAACGAAGCAAAAAATCTTGCTTTGTCTATGAAATCTAACAATATCTGGTTGTGTACAGGCACCATTTAGTATATCATAGGCACATAATTTAATGCCTTCTGTCGAATATGACAGTTTTCTTGTCTTACAAAAGTAGTGATGAATCTTTTTTTCGTTTTCGTTCTTTTTTTTACTGAGTATCAAGCGTATCAAAAAAATTTTAATACCGTTCATAAGCATATCATTAGACACGTCAACTGATGTATTTGACAGAAGACTTAAATGCTTCTATTAAAGTAGTCTAGATAGAGCCTATTAACCACAAGATTTTTTAAATTTCATAGATAAAGCAAGATTCTTTGCTTTGTTCATAGACGAAGCATTCACATAACATACATATACCGTACAAATACATACATATTAGTATATGTAGTGCCCACTTCGTTTATGCACGAACAAACTAGTCTATTTATACACCTTGTGACAGCTCTAGTCCAACTGTTAATATAAATTGTTTGCACTCAGATAACGCTCTTATGCTAAATATCAATAAATTAGAAATTGGTATGTCAACTAATGATCTAGAAATACGCGTAATGTCAGTTTGAACTTCGAGAGCTTGTTTTGAACACGTTTTCGCAACTCAAGCTAAAACGCCAACCCAACTTAACACAATAATGATACTTATGACGTCTGTTTTTAGTTTAGACGCAATTATATGTAGGTAAAATTTAACAGTTGACATTCAAACTAAAAACGATAGTTTGAACTAGAACTGTGACATATATACCGATTAGTCTGACATTAAACGAACTGTGCATCAATACAACGACATAACCTTTAGCCACTATTATCTCGTCGGGTTATTATCGTCCGACACATAAACGCGAGCAAATAAATAAACACACGTATACATTACACGCGATATGTATAATATACAAACGGACGGCCAATTATTTTCGACCTTTCGCCCGGTCACCGAGACTTTCAGACTTCATTCCGCCGCTGAAAATGGACCCGGCCGATTTCAATAACTTTTTCTCGGTATTTCTTTTATTGGACCGATTGCGAGGGACCATAAGGGCGTCTCTGTATATTGGAAACCGATGCTTTCCAAACTGCGATTTTTTTCAGTGTGCAAATATTGTTTATGCGCGAGCCGTTTATTTTTATTGGATATTGATGTTTGAGAATGCGGGTTGTTTCGATTTTTTTTTAATAACATGAAGATTGGAAAGTGTTGTTATTCGATAGGCCGTTATTGCGATTGTATAATATAATATGAAATTACATTTTGTTTGTATAATATTTTGTTTGACTTTCATATGGTTTTGATTTTAGAAAATGAATCAAAATATTATATTAATTTAAATTTATTTTGATCATATAATTTAATCGCGTTGAAAGTTTCGTAATACAATTTTGATAATTACAGTAAAACCCCACTATAACGTCAGATAGATTCCACGTTATATAAGGTTTTTCAAATTTAATTTTTTTTTTAGACATTTTATGTGTTAACTGCTTGTTTCTAATGCATTTGAAAAAAAATTGAATTTGAATGCTTTTAAACGATATAAGGGGGGGGTTTGCTGTACACAATTGAATTAATAATATTTTCATGATAGTCTCCAACTAATATTTCATTTAGTTGGCGAAATTCTATTTTTCATTCAATTTCGAAATTTCACCAAATTTTATTTAAAAAAATATATTTATCTTTTTCTTCATAGCAGAACTTGTATGTTAAATCGTGTTGGTAAAAAAAAGTCTCGTCCAGAATCGATATCGGTCCTTTTTCGTACAAGGCGCGCCTTTTGTTCAACGCACACGCGCTCCTTTTTATTTTTATTTTATTTTATTTTTCCTATACTCCCTCCTCCCCCTCCACTCGTATATATATTTAGTGTGTTTTCGCCATTGTGTCGGAAGTTTTATTGGCCGAACGCACAAATACGCCGGCGACAAATCTCGCCGATTTCACCGGTTCGCCGTTTACTGCGCTATTTTCCCCGTATAAAAAGGATCGGGATTTCGCATAAAGAAGTGGCGTCGCGATTGTTTAATCTTTCGTTCGGGCTGCTAGAAAAAGTCGGGATTCATCCCCCCCGGAATTTCGGGTTTAATTGCGTTTTTAGGGCGGAAAATTGAAACGTTTCTCCCTTTGAGACTTCTCGTCTGGGTGGGTTTACGGTAACGCGTGATCTATTTGAATTTTGTTATTTCAATAAACCCCCTATAACGTCCTCCCCTCTTATAACGTTTGTGGCCTCCCCTTTATAACGTATTTTTTTTCAATTGTTTATTATTATATATTCTGGAATTGAGAAAGTGTTTGCGCGTTCTGACGTCTGTTTATTTGGAATCGATAAGTACATAGACTTACAGTGAAATCTGATTTTGAAAGGACCAACAAAAAATAACGTAATTAGAAGGAAAATGCATATTTGGCATTCCAAATATTCAAAAAAATATCCAGAAATTATTTTTTACTGTAAAAATCAAGCAGTTGATGTAAAAATCTCGTATTTGTGATATGACTAAAAATTACGTAATCAAATGAAAATTTAGATTGTGGATTTCATAGGTTTGGTAAGAATATTGGCAAAAATTATTTTTGTTATAAAAATCAAGCAATCCATAGATTTTATTGAAAAAATCACGTATCTTTTTGGTTTTATATACTGTCTTTCAATAGGGATGCTCGAAATTTGTAAGGTCATGGTGAAATCTATCAAATTTGCTGTCAATTATTTACTAGTGTACAAAAAATCACCATGGAAGGTTATAGCGTTGAACAACGTGTGCAAATCGTAAAATTTTATTATACATTTTAAAATCGAGCGTCCCTATTGAAATACCCTATAGCTAAATTTTGTTTTTCGATGATATGAATGGATTTGAAATTTTGACATCATCGCATTGAAAGCAAGGTCACAAAACCGTTCGAACGGAGATTTCGTTCGAAACCGTTCGAGAACCGTTCGAACGAAAAATTACAAATCAAATTTCAGTAACAAGTGACTGATAAGTTTGTATGAACATTGTTAATAATCGCAATTTTACAAAATTAATTCAATTTGAAATATTTCAGGCGTAAATTGTAGTAGGAAAAAAAAAACGTAAATCTTGGTATTAAGCGCAAAAATCGAACGGAAAAACCTGAATTCCTGGCACATAAAACGAAGTTTCACTGTACATATTAAAGAAAATTCATCGATTCCTCATAAAACCGTCAGTAACATCTCGCTCTCGTACAAGTAGCACAACATTCAATATTTACCCAAATCTACACATCCCTCCGCGAAACATAATAATTTTTGTCGTGATTTGTTTTCGTTCATACCTGGACCGTTCAACAATTACAACCCGTGTTTTCATTGCAAACAACCCGCCGTTTTTCCTCGGGAGGATACGCCCTCGAAGCCTCACTTGTATCGCTAATGTATTCATCGCTCGCTTGCGATAATAATTTCAGCGACGATCCTCGAAAATACACACACACACACACACACACACACACACACACACACACACACACACACACACACATTTGCGGGAGGCTATATTGCCATCTGTCTGGACGGCTGTAAATTAAATACAGGTGGTCCTCGAATTATGACGGAGATACGTTCCTTTATCTCGGTTGTAAGTCGAAATAATGAAATAATCCCTATATATACTAGTGGATTTCTGCGCGTGTGTGTGTGTGTGTGTGTGTGTGTGTGTGTGTGTGTGTGTGTGTGTGTGTGTGTGTGTGTGTCGATGACTTTAAAATGATCGACCCGTCGATCTCCTATATACGTGTATGATTCTTCATGCGTGTATCGTCTTTATGCGTATACACATAACGTCTATAATATCATGCTATAAAAGCGTCTCTATTGAATTATGCCATACGTCGAATTATTACGCAGTGGAAAAAATATTTGAATCCCCTATACATGTATATAATCACCGATGACAGATGCCGTGTCAACAACAAATGAACTGGTTTTATTTATTAAATATATTCAAATCGAGTACGGGCATCGGGTAGCCTATATGTCACAAACAAATAACAAATTGACTACATTGATTTTATTAATAAAATATTAAACATTCAAATCGGGTACACATTTCGGGTTCACTTAATCGGCTTTTCACATTTTATCGTTTTCCGTTTCTTAACAAATTCACACTCGATGTTATTAACATCTTTTCTATATACTAGTCAGTATAATAAAGACAATGACAAAAAAAACGAATCGAATAATTTTTTTCACATTCGACACTTCCCATGCAGAATCATTTCCGAAAAATTCCCACACAAAGCACACACACACACACGTATCTCGAAATAACGAAGTCGAATCTTTTTTCGTGCGTTTTTTTTTTCTTTCGCCCCGAGGCTTTCGCGGACACTACACACCGGCAGTCGCCATTTTCTCCGGCGCTTTTCTTTTTAGCCCCTCTCACGGCCAGACCCTCGAGTCCAATTACGGAGTGCTCCCTCGCGAAAGGACGAAGGGAAAAAGGCGGCGCTCTCTTCTTTTGTAGGTTTGATTTTAAGGAACTTGCTCCGGGACCAATTTAACTTTGGGCTCAGACACGTCCTTGCGACGTATAACTGTTTGTATGCTGATCATTATCGATACTGTTGGTAGAATGGTCCTCGTCGTGCTTTTCCGGTGATGGAATCCGTTTTTTTTTGTATATTCATGTGAATGGTTTGTGCTTTGAATCGGGTCTTGATTTTTTATTTTTATATACCTAATTAAGATTTGATTTTTTTAATAGTAAAGTGATTCTTGAATGATCGAATCTTATTGGATAGTGCATTATTATATTGTTTACTGATAAGGGAAATCTCGAGGAGATTGAGAACTAAAAAAATTACCTTTTGTATGTGATCATATGTTTATCTATCGTTTTATTTTTTTGACTTGGATTATTAATTAAAATTAATGCTTTTGACAATATAATAATGTTCATGCTTTTGGCTTTACCATGATTAAAATTAAAATTCATTTTCCTTGTCAGGTCCGTAGAGAGAAATTCCGAGGCTTAGTGAAAAATATAAAAATTTTAAGTGTCCAATATTTTTCACAACGAAAATTGACTTTTCAAAATTTTCACACAATTTTCAAAATCTGTCACGGGCCCTCAAATCAGCCCGAGACTTGGGAATTTACTCCCTCTCACCCTTCCTCCTAACTGCACTGGTTATAGTGATATAGTAAAGGTAGAATTTGTATATTACAAAACATCTATTTTTTAATGATCTTGAACTTGAATCCAGTGGTGGGTTTACCTATAGGTGGTGGAAGATCTTATCTGAATATCCTCCAATTGGAATGAGCTCAAAAAAAGCCCTTTTTGATGATTTATTAGTTTTTTTTATACTAATTTAATAGACATCATGAAATTTTAATAACTTTCCGAAGCAAATTTTATTTTCTAGAACCGCCCATTTATTCTCGTTTTCTCAAAAGATGACAGTACTATGTCGGGTTACTCCTATTTTATTTGCAGTTAAATGCATTTATCTGTTATTTTAAAAACTATTTTTTTTTTAATATTTCCAAAAGTGACACATGTCGCTTACCATTATTTACTCATTTCATGAAATCAACTATCTTGAATAATGGGTGGAGGGGCAACTCCTGAACATTGCATAAGTATAAGGATCCCTAAATTTTTTCAACACCCGAAGCAACACAAATTCGCCGTCACGTGCATCCATCGACAGACCACACCGCTAAATACTCAACTTCAAATCGAACCGAACATTTCGTCGTCCCCCAAAGCACCCGACGCTCACCCCACGCATCGCAATTTAATCAGCGACTCTTTTTTCCCGCAATCGTAATCGAATTAACCCCTAATCGGACCCGGTCTATTTCCCGGGATTTTCCCGGAACGGCCCGCCGTCACGCGACGCCCGCGAAAATCTCGGGAGCGGCCATAACGCCGTTATTGTTCGCCATTCTGCGCCGCATTATATTATATCATACGTTCGGTTCGCGTGTATTTTTTTTTTTTGCGTTTTATTATTTCAGCGTACCTTTTATTGCCCACAATGAAGCGTATTATCCGCGTGTCAGTATTGCCTTTTTCCGGATTGAAAATAAAGCGCGTTGTTTTCCTACCCGGCGCACTATAATGTTGTTTGCCTGGTTTTTTTTTTTTGTCTTGTGTATGCGCGTTTTTCGTATTAAACTCTCGTGTCGGTCGTCAATTTCGTATTTCGCGCGTGTCTTTTTTTATTATTCGGACGTAAAGTAGGTGTTTGTTCGTCGCATGCGTGTCACGGGATCGAAATAGGAAAAGTTATTGTTTTCGTCCTTTGTGAAAGAACTAACTACTGTAACAAGTTTACTGTGTACCTTTGATGTTGGACCGAGTGTATGTTTTTTCTCGACCTTTTTCTTTTTTTTTTATATAATGACTGAAAGCTGAAATGTCGAAGGAAATTCGTAGTATAAAAAAATGTATGTTGGTCGTAATAGGATTATGCCATTTATATAATAAAAAATATATGAACGATGTAAAGATCTTAGAAATTGCAAATAAATCGTTACGTATATTATATATTTTCTACCATATTCCAATATAAATTTTAAAAAACTTCAATTTTTAATAAATGAGTGAATTTAAAAGATAATAATAAATATATTATATGTTATTCGTCGTATGGCAAAGTTCAAAATGTTTCCTTCTCTAGAAATATGTACAGTTCAAACAATTTTTTTAATAATAAATCTAATATTATAGATATATATTTTGATTAGATTTTTACGATGCAAATTTACTCCGAAATACAAAATCTCTCGATAATTATTTTTTCAAATATATTTTTACAAAAATTATCAATTACTAATTTTATTTTGCCGCCAATGGTCATGGCCTTGTTTGCCCATGCTATTGGAACGTCACTGATTCTACACCCCTTCCTTTTCATGTTTTTAAAGTGTCAATGGTTAGGTTAGGTTGTTTTTTTTTACATTTAAGCACTGTTATCTACAAATCTACTGTTTCATTATATAAAAAAGGTAATGAAAAATAAATTCAAATTTCAGATAATTGAAGCATTCGGTTTTGTAAAACAAACAACAAAGCAAAATTCCACTATATTGTTCACATACGGCGCAAAACTTTTTTTGCGTCGTACGCGAACTACCAATAATCAATTTCGCAAACAACACATAAAATACAAACATAAAAGATCAAAGATATATTCCATCACGAAAAATTCGAAAATTGAGTCGTCGGAACAAAAATAAAATAACGTGTACAGTTTCCCCCGAACCTTGACAAATATGTTGCACAATAAATATCGCGATATTTTGTTTTTACAATTCGTTGAACGAATATTAAAAGAATGTATGTTTGTTTATTCGCCGACTCGGTTTCGTTTGATCTTTATATTGCTTTATAAACGCCGTAATAATTGTAAACACAGATGTCGGGAAAATTTATATGGCCGTTTTATTAAATTCGCGGAAAAATATCGTTTCGAAGTTGGGAAAGAAAATCGGCCGATGCGTTGTCGTAATGTATATGTTACATATACTTTGTTGGGATCGAAACGTTGGGTTAGTTTTGTACATTCCCTAATCTGCGGTCTATAAAACCCGAAGATTTCGCTGTAATCCCACATTATTTTAGTTTCGTGTTCATCAAAAGCCCCAGACGTACACCAAATACAAATACACGAGCCGTTATATTTGAAAGCGTCGTATATACGTTTTTCTTTGTTTAGAGATATTTAATTTTCAATATTTAAAGATACCGTAGAACTATAGGGTCCTTCAATAGGGATGCTAAAAATTTGACTTTGATAATAAAAGTTGATGATTTGTACATGTTTTTCAACGCTATAATCTTCCATGGTGATTTGCCGTACACCACTAAACAATTGACAACAAATTTGACATCACTTTAACAACATGGCTGTTATAACCCAACAAATTTCGAGCTTCCCTTTTGAAAAACCCTATATAATGAACTTAATTGATTACGTCACTTTTGTTTATAACAAAACTTGAAAAAAGTTATAAGTAGTTATATGTAAAAGTGGTATAAACGTCAATTTCGGAAAAAAAATGATTTAAGCCAAGATTTTAGTCCTAAGTTTATAATCTTAAATCTATGTTTGAACAGAGTCAACACAGTATTATATCCCCATGAAATGAACGATTGATGTTTCGCTTTAAAATATTATATTTTTGTCCGCATTTGATGATTTGTGTACGGATTTGAACTGATTCGAGTAATCATGATATAATATAATATATCCATATAGTTAAAGTCAAATTACGATCGTAAATATTGAAGTAATTAGAAATATGCTACTTGCGTATATAACGACTCATATAAAATATTCAGAAATTAACAAAACTTGGAATTATTTTAAGAAAAACTTGCGTTGTTTAATCATAATATATAGGCCCGATGTTAATAACATCGGCTGTGAATTAATAACTATTCTATTACGTAATAAAATAAAAATTAAATATATCTATGCAAACGATTATATTATTTAATTATTTATTAACGAAATCTATTATATGTAATCTAAATATTTTCAACAATGTTATACAGACATCATGAAAAGTAATAACCATACTATTACGTAATTATCGCGCTTTTTTGAAATTCATTAATTATAGCATGATATTATAGATGTTAAGTGTATACGCATAAAGACCATATTAGAATATTTTTTTAGTTTATATTTTTTTATTTAGTTTATATAGCCGGGGTATCGTGACTGAGTTGTCAACCAGGTCGTGTATCGACGTGTCATTCGAACGACATACGAACTGACGAACGAACGAACGAACGAACACACGGACACACACATCCGTTTTTATATATAAGGGATACATTCGTCGCATGTTTATCTGTGATTTTTTCCCATTAGATTTTCTTGCGGCTATTAAACGTTAGTTATAACATGAAACAACCTTTATTATTACCATCACGCATGTCTGGAGCCAATTACGCCGAAGATATAACACGAAAAACATCCGTCTTTACGTATAATGTTGATATTATTGTTCATCGAAAGATTTTTCATGTTACGGCATAAAAATCTTAGTCGATTCAGCCGATAAGGAAAGTCAATTTGATTTTTCTTATAGCGTACTAAAAAAATATATACCTCGCTTTACGTGTCTACTATCTCTCGGGTTTTAACGGCTTTTTTATTACCTGTCTTAAAAAAAAATGTAGGTCATATGTAAACCTTTTTCCGGAAATATTTTAATTGATTCGAGTACATTTGTCTTTTTAGCGGCGTCCTCTCTGTGAAATTAATTTTTTATACTTCATCAAAAAAATTTTTTTCATGATTTGGTTCTGAATATTAAACACAGTTTTGTCGTGTTGAATATATACATTTTTTTTTTAACATGAAATTCAATTTATGATATTGAAAAGCCTGGAGAGATTTTTTTCAAACACGTTTCATTAATAACGAAAATACACATTTGCAAATATTTCGAATATTTTTTTATAAATTATTATTGAAATTTATTCATAAAATTCATATTTTCATTCGATTCATCTCGTATTCATAATATTTTATAAATAAACAAATGAAATCTCAATGCGTTCAATTGAAATTATAAAAGTGCTCATTTTTGAAATCACAAATACGAAATCTCATTACAACATTAATCTGACCATTAAAAATCTCTTAAGTGCGTTTTTATTTATTTTTTTAATAATAAATAATATAGCACTGCTATGTTGACATTTAATATGAAATTCTTTTAACCCAAAAAAAAAAGGTTAAAATCTCATCAGTTTCGTGTTGAACGTTTTCCAACATATTTTCTGAAAATTACCGAATAACTTCTGAATATTTTTTTTATTTAATTTTTAATTTATTACACAATATACTATTTCGAAATAAAAACAAAATTGAAATTTCGCTCCCGACATAAAACAACGCCCTCTAACCCCTCGCGTCGAGCTTCGGCATTCCGCCGCCAGATGACGCCCTAAATGGCCACCCCGTATTGATCAGGCGAGACGCCGCCCCCGGCGCACGCCTGCGCCCCCTTCCCCGCCCCCGCCGCCCCTCGCCTCGCAATGCAGCATCTTTGTTGTTGACCGCGAGCCGCCGCCACCGCCGCCGCGCCCCCGCGCTGCACTCAGGGCTGCGCCCCCGGGCCCCCGCGGCGACTCCGCCCCCCCACGTGCCGAACCCCCCCCTTCCCGCCCCTCCCCGGCAAGGTGTGTATGTGTCGAATGTGTAGGTGCGCAGTTTGATTTGGTTTTTTTTTCTTTCTGATTATGTGCGTGAACGGGGTCCGCTCTTTTTGCGGGCTACGTGTTGATCCTAATTCGGACCCTTTCGGGGGTTTTATGTTTTATATACGTAATCGTTTGAATTTTTTCGGGAATTTGTGTTTTCGGGACGTGGGCGTGTATCCTTGACCCATTTATCGGGGGAGGTTTCGAGAAAGTGCGTTGGACGTGGTCGTGTAAGTCTTTCGTGAAGTTTCGCGTTTTCGATATGTCTCGATTTGCGGCGCAGTTACGCAACGGGAATTAGTGTTTTTGTTTTGTCGATAGTGTTTTAGGTCAGATTTGTTATTTTAGGATGTGATGTTGACGTGTGTGCGTTCGGAATGTGGTATTGATTCGTTGTTTCGTATAATTTTTGCGGATTATTTTAATATTTTCCGAATTGTGTCGTAGGTCAGGCCTTGAACATTTCACCTAGTTTTCGCTAGCTACCTCATTTGTATAGAACTTCGAAACGTATAATAGAACGTGTATGAGATTGAATTTATGCTATACACGTTTCGCACCGAAAATTGTTTCAATCGATCAACCTTCTGACAGTCATAATTAGTTTATTTCGTAATTCGATTTGAAACAAAAAAAAAACGATATTTTAATTTCAATGCTTTGTATAACGATTCGGCGACGAAACAAAGAAACATTTTTTTCGTACTGCACCACATAATGCGACACAAATATTTTTAACATCAATACTAAGATGTTAAGATGTTTAGGGTGTTTTTCTGAGCATTTTCCTTGTACATTTATAAAGTGGATTATTCTGAATACTAAAAACCATTTTTTTTTATCATATTCTAAAGCCAGTTATTTACGATCTCATCTATCTACCAAACGTATGTCGCTTAACTTTGCGAAACCAGGATAAGATCTTTTATACAACCAGAAGTTCAAACATTTTCTCTTATCTTCATGCATAAAGGGAAAATATTTGAATTCTTAAAACCACCTTTTATCAAAGGATATCCTAAAATTTATATAAAGAAAACACCATTTATATGGAGAAAACTTGATGATATATTATTAAATTTACATGTGCTCGCTCAAGTGACATCATTTGACGCGTCCGCTCGAAGGTCAATAAAATATATTCGATACGTAAAAGTTTTCTGCTAAAATCCATGATGTAGCCACGTCATAATTCCAAAATTTCTAGGTTATATTTTTATATTATATCAGTCTTGTCAGAAATTTAGACTGAATTTACATTCTAAGGTACGAAATTCTCAGAAAAAAGTAAAAATCAAGGTTTTTTAAAAACGATAATCTTTTCGAAAGGGTGCGTTAGATAAGATGTAATAATCAGCTAATCTATCGCACCCTTTCCGAAAAATTACCATTTCGGAAACCTTATTTTTTTACGTTTTTCTGACAAATGGTCAATCATAATCATACTGGTGCATTACCTAATATAATCTTCCAATCATGTATACCTTGAACAATTATTATCGATAAACATAAGGATGAGTCCCGTCGTTTTCGTACATGTAAGAAGATCTGTCATCAACAAATGATAGATCTTCGATTCTAAATACTGGATTGTTTTCCATCTTAAAATAGCACCCATTGTCCCGCTGTCCCGCTGTCCTGTTGTTCCCGTTTTCTTTCCCGATTCCCGGTTTCCCTTGTGAACACGCTTTCTCCACACACCGGTGTACCGATTATAATTCTCAATCGATACGCGGGGGTGGCGGTGTAATTTTCCATACAAAAATACTTATATTATTTTTTAACTTTTATTCAGGAATTTCCCAATTATTTTTCTTTTTAAACCACCTGTTAGTACACCTAATGCTAACAAAAAAATATAAATCGGTCAAGCTGTTTTAAAGTTTTAACGTTTCAAGGCACGGCGATTCATTTTTATATATAAGAAGATATTGTAAATTTTATTGAAAAAAATATAATTAACTCTCCACAGTCCAGGCCAAAACCCCCTGCAATGCCCACGGGCCATATGGGCTCGCAAATTCCCGTTGATATCAAAATTTTATTTTATAAATCTTTAAATGTGAGTAAGGTGACCATTCGTACTGGTTTTACCAGTACGGTACTGGTTTTTTTGACATTGGTCCTGGTCAGTTGTAAAATAAAACCAGTACAGATTTATCCATATCTAAGTATTGTTCTGGCTGACGTCTAATTATTAGACTAATAACATTATTTTTTTCCTTGAGTTATATTTGC
>JAOXNN020223741.1:0-14269 GCA_028571205.2 Hydropsyche betteni
ATTTAGCTTTTGGTGTGCCGCAGAATTCAAAGAAGACCTTTGGTGTGCCGTGAGTGAGAAAAGGTTGCGGAGCACTGTTCTAGAGGACTGGACGTAGTTTTATGACCTCTTGCCATATAGATTCTACCTGTTTTATCAATTAAATTTTAGTTGATAATTAATTGATAACATTGGATTGAGAAGCTTTTGGTTGAGCGGATCACCATTGTCCAATTTCCCTCTTTACGTTTTCCCCGAAAATCTCAAGGGAGGGATGGTCTAAATCTTCGCTGTTTCTCGGACACGTTGAGAAGCGGTGGCGCGAACACTTTGAGAAACGGTGGCCACCGCTATTTGATTCGCCAAATTCAATATTATCGGATCGCACAAAAGTTTATAATCCATGTATGATTTATGAGTGACGACGTTTCTTATCTTACGCTCGATTTCTGGATGAATAAAAAGGCCACGATGCCCGCCTCTGCTAGAGCTCGCATTTTGCATTTAAGGAAGAAGGTTGTTTCTGAACCTTCGACCATTATAATTACATCGTCGCTCGTAAATCTTTGTTCTCTAATTGTAAAAAATTTACGAATACATCTTCGATACGGATCACGAGAGCCTTTCATTTTGAAACGAACCCTCGAATTTACTCCTTGGATCGAGAGGATCTCTCCTCTCGTAGTTTGCACGAACTGCCAACATCGAACGTGGACATCGAGGACTTTGGACCACTGTGGACGGCTGCTGATCGACACTGGTGTCTTCCGTGGACAGCAAGGTTTGGTCCATCCTTTTTCTGTGCATCCTTTTTCCATCCATCGTGTGCTTGTGGGACGGCGGGTTTGGGATTACAATGTATTACCTTGGGGTTCTTCCCTCTATTTCCTGGAGATTTCTGTCCCTTTACTCACCCTCCAACATCCAGGATTTCACCTGAAGATATTGTTCCTTCTCACGGATCAATTTGAACTCTCCCTCCCGACGAAGGTTATCGTCAGAAAATAAGTCAATTATCACGATCATTTAATTTCTATGGAACGATATAATTTTCCTTTAGATTATATTTTTATCGGTTGCCGAATAAACGTTCCTAGGATTATCAATAATTTATGATAGCTGTGTTAACTTTATTCATTTTTATTTCATTGATTTTTTTATATGCAGTCCATTTGCTTTTTTCATGAGTCAGCTTCGTGCCAATTCAGCTGTAGTTTTGATAACGTGAAAAAATATTCTACTGTTGGTTATAAGCAACTGATTTTTTTACATAAGATATTGTAGCGTCGCTACATTTCTATATGGTTTGGTTGGCAACACCACGTGGACGAAGGGTAGCAACCCTGTGCGGGGGTGCGCGTACGCACGCGGGGAGTTGGCCATTCATTCTAGCCCGGGACGTCACGAGAGCAACATCTCTGAATAAAAACATCTTGACAGTATTTGGCGTTTGCTTAACCCCATCTCGGAACCCGCTTACCTTCATTTAGTATTGTGACTACCATCACCTTCGTATTTTAACTTGAAAAAAAAAAACAAAATTATTATTATAAATTAGCCATAAATAAAATCAAAATATTGCTATATTCTACTTTTTCGATATGTTTTGAGTTTTTTTAAATTTAATAGATACACATTATTTTATATTGGTGTGACCAATGTAAGACTTGCTTTTAGGCAAATTGTTTTTATTTGAAGTACATGAGAAAACACTTTTTTTGTAAATTGAGTATTTTGAAAACTCATTTCACAACATTATAAAATAGTTAATGATTGTATTTATAAAAACAGAGAAATACAATGAGCGAAGACAAATGCAACATAAAATCAAGGAATGATTTCACCAAAGGAAAACTTCCTCCGATCTTCTCGAAAAATGGAGAACGTATTTACAGGGTCAGTATCATAATTATTTTTATAACAATTTATTTACTTCTTTTTCTTTCAATATTGCCTAAAAACTATATTATTTGAGGGGCTCGGCAGAAAATAAGGCTAAGCGACATTTATCACTTTCGGAAATGTTAAGAAAAACAGTTTACATGCATTTAGATGCAAATATAACTAGTAGTAACCCGACATAGTACCTACTGTTATCTTTCGAGAGAGAGTGGAATTATTTATTAATTTTTGTAGTAACAGCACTAATTTTTGTAGTAAATAAAAGAAACTCAATTTTGAAATTTTCGCGCTAATTTTCTGCCAAATCCTTCATTTAGTAAATTAGCCCTTCATCATATATTATAATTTTTTCAATTCAGATCGGCGAAAAGGGATCAGGAATTGGCAGAACTGACAAGAAAGTCCAAGACTTTGAAACTATACGAGATGAGTACTGGAAAAAAAAAATTTTTTTCGAAGATCCAGACTTTCCAGCAAACCAATCGATTTTGAACTTAAACAAAGATCCGGGGAAAGTCGAATGGCTGAGACCATCCGTTGAGTTTCGCTTCTCGTCTTCTACTTAAATTTGCCATTTGAAAATCATTGTGAATATTAATGCTGAATTGGTGTTTCAGGAAATAGTAACAAAAGTAACAAAACCGAATTTTTTCGTACAAGGCGTTAGCAGATTTGACATTAAACAGGGTATAATTGGAGATTGTTGGGTCTCGGCAGCCTTGGCTAATTTGACATTACATAAAACGTATTTTTTTTTAATTAATTTATCGATTTTTCAATATTTTTGTTTAAGTAATAAAATTATTAGATTAATAGTGTTTGCATAGGGGAAACTTGTTTAATTTCGTAATACTAAGCGCTTGTTTGTCATTGTCTTTTATTGAATATTTAAAGAAAATGTAATACACTTTTACATATACTCCTATTCTATCTATTGAAAGTAAAAAAAAATATGTCGATCGTTTTTGTTTTTTGTTTTATTCATCAAAATCATGCGCGTACTCCGCATCGTGAAAAAAACAAATAATCTTTGCAAAAAATGTCTATGCTGGCATCATACGTGAACAGTTATCAATAAATTATTTTATCATGAATTCGTGTATATAGTGCCAAACTTATAGTGAATATGATTCTCTAAAATGAACTGGCATTAATTAAAAAAAATCAACTTTATTCCAACCATTACATAATTAGACACGTTTCCCCTACGTGTATGAATGTATATGACTAATCATCCTAACCTGCTACTTTAATGGAAAACGAATAACAAAAGTATTTCAATTTGTTTAAAAAAACACTAATCTAAAAATCATTAAAATTTTTTAGGCTTTTCTACCAAGTCGTTCCAGATGATCAAAGTTTCGATTTGAAATATGCCGGAATCTTTCATTTCAGGTGTGATTAATCGTTATATTATTTATCAGGAAATATCACTGATCAAAATTATAATAATATTTTCAGATTTTGGCAATACGGCAAATGGATAGATGTCGTTATCGACGACCGTCTACCAACAATCAACGGCGAGCTTGTTTTCCTCAAGTCGTCTGTTGAAAATGAATTTTGGAGCCCTCTCTTAGAAAAAGCCTACGCCAAGTAATCTAATTTCAATATTAAATAATTTACATATAAATTTCAATTATTTCCGAAATTATTCCGACAGACTTCACGGATCGTACGGAGCCCTAGAAGGAGGCTGGACAAACGAAGCAATGGAAGATTTCACCGGGGGCATAACTGAAACGATCGTTATCAATAAAGAACTCGCGGTCGACTTATTTTCGATCATGCTCCATCGTTACGAGAGAAACTCCATGATGGATTGTTCCTTTCCAAAGCCTGAAAAAATGATAGGAAATATTACTCCACAAGGTCTGGTGGGCGGACATGCATATAGCATCACCAAAGTGTGCTGCCTAAACATCAACGTTTTGGGAAAGAATGAAAAACATCGTTTTTTGAGACTCAGAAACCCTTGGGGAGATGAGACCGAATGGAACGGAGCTTGGAGCGACAAATCCGATGAGTGGAGGAAAATCAGCGAAGAAGAAAAGAAAAGAATCGGGTTGGTTTTGGATCATGATGGCGAGTTTTGGATGTCTTACAAGGACTTTTCGGAATATTTTACCAAGTAAGATTTGTATTTAGTTTTTAATAATTTGATGCGGGCAGGGCTGTTGAAATGGGGGGGGAGAGGGCATATATTGGACATTTACGAAAATAAATTTTCTCGAACTTTTTTCCCAGGGTCCGGAATTTCTCTCGACGGCCCTGGGCGTAGGTGTCTAGGAAGATTATTGATTCATCAGACGTGTATTTGTTTACATTATTTGCACAATGGCACAAGATCAAATTTTAATCCCGGTTGATCTTTTCAATCCTAAATTTCTGGATCCCGATAACCCTAAAAAAATAGTCATCCGAAAAAGTTTTACATTTTTTTTATTTACTGTATTTCTCGATTATTACTTTTTTTCATTCAGATTGGGGATTTGCAACTTGAATCCGTGCTCTACAGAACCAAGCAATCTACCACCGAACTGTCTCAAAAAATGGAACACTAAAAGTTTCGATGGCGAATGGGTCAAAAGTAACACCGCAATTAATATTACAATTGATGATTAATATTACATGATTATTATTATTATTGTGTAATTAATATTAAACCACATTTCGTTGACTTGATCATCATTTTCGAAAATATCAATTTCAGGTGTATCTGCCGGTGGCTGCAAGAACTTCATGAAGACTTTTTGGCGAAATCCTCAATATTCTTTGGTCCTCGAAGAGCCGGATGAAGGCGAAGAAACGTGCACTGTAAGTTCATCATCAAAAATTTTAGACATTAGGATTTTTGATTACAAAACGTTTCTGTTTTCAGGTTATCATAGCTTTAATGCAAAAATACCGTCGTATCCAAAAATTGGAAGGAGTGCGTAATGTGCCTATCGGATTCTCCATTTACAAATATGGTCCTCATGATCCAAAACCACTTCCCGAAAAATTTTTCGAAAATGGTGGGAACTTCGTTGCTTCCATACCATCATTTGCTCCTACAAGAGAAGTGACCCATCGGTTGGTATTTTTGTTCACTTGCCATAAATGTTTCCGGAAAAGAAAAAAAAAAAATGAAATTACTGTTTATGTATTATATTATATACTATATAAAAATTTAAAGTGATTTTTTTTAATGAAAAATCACAATGTTCATATCAGGCGATCAACTTTAATACTTATAATTTGAAAAAATATTATTTATATTGACTATTTTATTCAAAATTTTAGTTTTAAGCTTCCCCCAGGATCGTATTGCATCATTCCAAGTACATTCAATCCAAATGATGAAGCTAATTTCTTGTTAAGAGTCTTCACAGGAAAAAAAAGCACTGCTGAGTATGTAATTTACCTAATTTTTGTACTTAAAAAATTGTTTTGAATATTCGTTATTTCTTATGTATTCAGGGTATACGATGAAGATCTTGGTTTCACTGAACCAGATGTATCAGTAAGATATTATTCATTAATAAGCTGCATGTATTTATAATATTTATTTTTGTCTCAATTCATAATGTCGAGTGATATAATTTTAGATACAAATTGTCCAAAAATTCGGCGAAAAAGAATTGGAAGCTCGTTTCGAGAATGAAGCGGATAAATCAGGAGAAATAGGTTGGGAAAATCTCAAGAAACTTCTAGAAAACAAATTAAATATTGGTAAGATTTTATTTTATATTTTCAACAAAAGGTGATGCGTGAATGTATTATATGGAATGCAAAAACCTTATCGGAACTGATTTTTTTCAACTACACATTGATGATAAAAAAAAACAATTTATAGAATTTTCAAATGACGCATGCCGTTCTATGATGGCCATTGTAGATATCGACGACTCTGGCAAAATGGGGTTGTCAGAATTCGTAACACTCTGCAACGA
The DNA here is from genome assembly GCA_028571205.2 of Hydropsyche betteni. NCBI lineage: Eukaryota > Metazoa > Arthropoda > Insecta > Trichoptera > Hydropsychidae > Hydropsyche > Hydropsyche betteni. The sequence continues at coordinate 5,817 of JAOXNN020223741.1, forward strand.
ACTTGAAAAATGGAAGGTGAGACCTTTGATCATATCACGATTTAATGACATCCGAGTATTATCTTCGTCAAATATTTTTTGGAAATTTCAGGCCGTTTTCATTAAGTACAGTGAGGTGAACGAAAAGAAAATTCCGACTTCGCACCTGAGAGACGTTTTCCGCTCGGCCGGTTACATTTTGAACAATCGCATTTTGAATATTTTGGCTATAAGGTATATATATGTTGTGTTGTTTTTAATAAATTATTATTAAAATAACTGTTTTTTTATGGACAGATATGGCACGAATGATAATTTTATCCAGCTGAATGATTTTATAACATGCGCTATGCGCTTGAATACTATGATAGGTATAGCTAACTTGTTTGATTTTTTTCATACAAATTTCGCCTTATAATATTTTACCTTCATTGATTATAATTATTTTTTTATGATCAACAGATAATTTTATACAGAAAATGAGTTCACCTGATACATTTTGTGCAACATTCGATCTTGAAGAATGGATTCGCTGGACCGTTTATTCGTAGTTTATTTTTATAATATTTTGCTAATTGGAATATTTTTTCGAATATTTTTATTGCTTCATTTTATATTTCAAAGTATTATTAAAACCAGATTACTAAATTAACTTAAAATAAATCATTGCTTCAAAATTTTCAAACTTTAATTATAACTATAATATAAAATACACTTTGAAAAATGAATTCTTTATTTCTTAAATATGTAGTATTATAATATTTTATAGTATATAGTGTAGTATTATTATATATAGCATTAGTATTATAATATAGAAAAAAAGATGAACTATCTATTATTAATTGATTTAATTGAAAAATGCTATCAATTTTTGTTGTTTTTTTTTTAATTTTATGGAATGTAATAATTTTTTTTTCATATAATAAAATCACTATTCATTCTCAATCAAGCTTTACTTATTGAATAAAAAATATTTTAACCGGTATTTAATGAAGAGTTTTTTGAATAAAAGCAAGTATCTCACGAGATTTTGTTTATCTTAATTTAAATATAATATACACACACACACACACACACACACACACACACATATATATATATATATATATATATATATATATCGAATTTCTGTGTGTGTGTTCGTCTGTTCGATGACGCTCGCGACTTTTTCCCAAATATGGTCTTTATGCATATACAATTAACGCCCATGATATGATGCTACTGCCGTAATTGTGACAGTAATAAATGACCTGGTTTTATTAATTAAATATTAAATATTCAAATCGAGTACGGGCATCGGGTAGCCTCTGCTTCTCTCTTCGCCTGTTTGTCACAAACAAATAACAAATGAACTATTCTGATTTTTTTAATTAAATATTAAATATTCAAATCGGGTACACATTTCTAACTACTATTATAACTAACTATTATAGTAATACATAAGGTGGTTCGGTTAGCGAAAATCCGGATAATCGAGATAAGAAAAAAGTTCTTTTACCATATTCATTAGATTAAAACAGCGTCTCAAATAAGAATATCCAACTTGTTTTTAATGATAGCAAAACACGATATTTTATGACAATGGTGACATTTAAAATAAATACATATGTGTTGAAATACCCACTGAAAATTATTTTACATATGTAAATTGATAACCGTGTTTAAAATTTAAAAAAACTATTAAACCAGCTGACACTTGCCATGTAGAATCCTTTAGCGTTGTGCAATAATGATTTATATAATATTATAATAACTACTTTGCGAGTGAAAATGTACTACTCTGCGATTAAAATATTTTATAACCAGACAGGAGTTTTTTTTTCTTTGAATAAAATAATAGGTTTTTCTTTAGTTTTCCATTAAGAAAACCCTCATCATTTACATAACAAAAAAACATTGTCACGGGTTGCTTTTTTATACATAACTGACTTTGTCAATATATATTTTAATCCTATGCCAAATAGTTAAATAAAATAAAATCCAATTCATTAAAAAAGATTATTATTAATTTTATAAAATAGGACGCATTTTCGTAAATTTTAATTGGAATAAACGATTTTATTGCATTTCCAGATAGGGGAGACTAGTAATTGCCAAAAAAAAATTTTTTATCTATAGAATATATATAGGATTCACAAATGCAAAACGTGATAAATACTAATCACACATAATGGTTTTTTGATTACTTCTTCATCGCAAAATTACATAAAAGTTTTTTTTTCATATAATATTATGCAATACGTGTTGACACAGAATTTGGGTGAAACTTTTTTCAGAAAAATGAAATAAATTTTTTTATCGCTGGGGCATCAAACAAAAAACTTTATTTTTTTCATAAACTTTCAGCCCTTCAAAACATTCAGTGATCAATTCGAATATTGTTATTTTACAAAATCCAATAAAGCTTATGATAGTTTATTTTCGAATAGATAACAATATCATTAAATTATTTTACAACTACGTGATACTTTCTATTACAAATTTTAATGTTAATAAAATAGCAAAATTTTAAGCCAAACTTGTATAAAAGAAATATCTGTTTTTACTTTTTGAACGATGATCACAAAACTAAATATGTAACGTGCCATTTATGTTTTATACAAACATTTAAAATTTGATTGTTGAGTTATTCTAATCATCGGCGAACCTCTAGAGCAGTTCTCCGCAACCGGTGTGCCGCGGCACACTGGTGTGCCGTGAGCCGGATACAGATGTGTCGCGGTAGAATTCAATGTATTTGAAATTTTATGATTTTTCATAATATTGGTTATTTTTTAAAATGTAGAATAGAATAATTATTGTAATTAAAGATTTGTTCAATTTTCATTTTATCATATACATTTTCTGGTAAAAAAGACAATTATAGTGATCGAACATATTTAAGTTTAGTGTCTTTTTTTCTTGGCCATACAATTTTCAAAAACCCAATCATGAACGTATCGTTGAAAAAAAAAAATGGAAAATTCAATGTTTACCCCTCCCCATGAATTTGTCTTTTGAATATTGAAGTATTATATTTTTTTGTATGTGTTTTATGTTTTAGTTTTATATGTACTATTTTTTTAACAACTTTATAATGAAAGTATTGGCAAAAAAATGTAACGTGGGAAAATTTAATCTCTACCCCCCCCTCCCCATGAATCGTGTTATACCATCCTTCCTTGTCCTATATGTTTAATGGATCAATTTGAAAAACACCATATCTCACTAAAAAAAAAGCTGGCAATCCTATTGTGCGTATCACTAAAGACATTATTGGGTTTTTGGAGATTGCGTATCGGGGGGGGGGAGGGTGGTCACGGAAATTTGCTATTATCTATATAATTTAGCTTTTGGTGTGCCGCAGAATTCAAAGAAGATCTTTGGTGTGCTGTGAGTGAGAAAAGGTTGCGGAGCACTGTTCTATAGCACTACCCTGTTAAAACCACATTTATTAATTCCACAAAAAGTTTGATATCATATCGCGATATCGTAACCTAACCTATTTGACCCAATTTTTTCTAAAAAAAAATTCAATTAAATTTGTATTTTAACAATAATAATACTTTGTTCTTTTAAAAGCATTCTATCTTCAATAATTTCAATTATTATAGATGACAAATTTCAATCATCAAGTTACCAACTTAAATATAAAAACAAAATGGTGGGAAATTTAAAATCATGGTCTACCCTATATACCACGTCAAATAAAATCATATAATATAATATCATCTGATTCTCAAAGCGTCAATATTCAATTTGCACGTTACCTTCTACATAAAAAATATACCGCATATTTTATTTTATTTATTTAATCCGTATATTCAATGTCACAATATCGGATGGACGTATTCGAAAAAAAAGTTGAATTCGCCTATGATGAATAATTTATTTTCGGTCACTAACAAAAATAGTGAATTTTGATTCTGCACTCCTGATATGATACCTACGTGAAGGCACGTACAAGGACAACACCATAAGTTCAAATAAGGCTCACAAAACGGGAAAACGACTGATAATTACTGAATGTCTTTTGTACCAGGGCATTTTCCATTGTTAGTGGCGGTTCGCAAACAAGCCCACTCGTTAAGGAGGAAGAATTAGTAGGAGGCTTTAGTGTCTCTCCTTTTTCAGGGATCTATTATTGGAAAAGTACACGTCCAATCGAACTAATGAGATAATGTCTATCCATACACGAACCCGTAATATGTTTGCTTCGAAAGAGTCGAAGGTGCCCTTTGCACCAATCGATCTGGCAGCTTTCTGATGTAAAATTCAGCTTTGATAGAGAATAAATTTTGTAAAAGATGGAACTATAGCTCAAACGATAGCCCGCGGGAATAATGCGTCAACCGAATGCGGCAAAATAAACCAGAACCAAAAATGAAAGATGTCGTCGCCCTGTAATGGGTTCACGTTACCCGGAGGGAAAACGGAAAATGTGGCTTAAACAGAAGAAAGACATTCATATTTTATTCTATACGCGGAAACTGAAATTTGACGAGATTTCCAAAGAAAAGAACGCCTTAAACCAACGATTCGTATGGAACTTTTTCGAGTTTTAAAAGCCGTGGCCGTGTGATTTTGCACTGGACGTATGGTGGTGAAAATAATATGTTTGGTGTATTTAGCGTAGAATTAGAAGTGTTTTCTCAGAAATTTGATGGAAAAATACAAAAGGAGACAAATGGGTTTAAAAAACTGTTTTATTTGCAGAAGCGTCTTTGGAAATTTTTGAAAGTAATATTTTTTTCTATTATGATTTGTGACAACTCCACTGAAAGGCTAAGATGAATGAAAAACCTCGAGAGTCTGCGATCTTGAATGAATTCAGAAAATGATTATTTTTGTATTTGAGATATCTAAGAGATACTTTACTTTTCCACTTTATCAAAAAAGAAATAAAACTGAAAAATACACATCAATGGTAAATATGCAATATATGATGACCTTTAAAAATATCATAAATAAAAAAATACATTCTCTTAATTAAATTGATCATCAAATCAAATGCTACTAAATTTTCATGGAAAAAAAAATCATTCTTAAAATAGTATCAAATTTACAAATTTTTTATAAAGTAAATATATTTGAATGGAAGCTTCATACAAATATAATACATATACTAATGGAAACTATCTCCAATTTTTGGTCACCAAATTTTTTTTCGAGTGATAATCCCAGAAACGTAAAAAGAGTTCTTCCCGTAAAAAGAGTTTTGGGTGTATTTGAAAAACTATTCATTTTCCATCTAATTTTAAACGATTTGGAAACGTCACGAGGTAATAATATTTTCTTGTATTTAAGTTTAAGACTTACAATGCGAAATAACTTTCTTGTCGCAATTCCGCTTTGTACATTTTTTAAGTAATTCAAAAATACAGTTAACAATTAACTAATACAGTATACTCTCGATTATCCAAACTAATATCGGGAAGGACATTCAAATTACAGTTTTTTTTATTTTTCAAAAGTAGTATAAGTCCATATTTGGAAAAAACATTTACATTTCAATTGGATATCATCTTTTTCTATTCATTATAATTTTCATAATTTGTTATTATTGAAAATGGTATAAGCCCATTTATATCACTCATTTGCAACAGCAAGCCCACTCGAAGGTTAAACAAAACAAACACTGTCACCTGTCAAACTGACAGATGAATCTTGCAGAGTGCCAAACTTTAAGACCAAATCTGACTCTCATAACTTTAGGTGGCTTTTTCAAGGCCTATGTGTTATGAAAGAGCCGAATTTCGTTATTTCTATAAATGATTATAAGTTTAAAAATATCTTGAATTTCGAGAAATATTTTATGTCATTACTTACATAAATGTATAAACAATTACTCACTACACCATTTTTTTAAATTTATTTATAGATTTCAAAATTATTTTTCATTTTTTTTTTATCTGGCTCTTTCGTCCCACTTCTCTCCTACTGCCGTAAAAATTCACGAAAAATCGACGCCCACATCAGTCCTTTTTCTAACACAAACCTAACACGAAGTCTTATAAACTATTACAGAACCACTCTCGACATTTCCCGCTCAGACACAAAAGCGTTTCATTTACACCGGATCCGCGGCAAATCCCCGTCCACGTCCCCACGACCGCAATCCGAGAATCTCAACACTTTCCACGAAGGGATTTCCCTTGTAGGTCTTCCGGAGCGGGGGCGGACAATGAAACGTACCTTGCGCCATGTCAGGGCGTATCCCGGGGTCAGTAGGGCCCCCGAAATCCGCATCCAGTCGCCGAGGGGCGAGGGACAAAGGGCCACCCCCTGGGGGCAGGGTTCGGCTTTTTATGACGTTGGCCGTGCCACGGGTACGAATTTGCAGTTTCGCCAGGATCTAATCCCGGATTCGAGGCTTGATTCAAGAAACTAATGAATGTGAGAATAAAAAATTTCGGATGGGGAGTTTCGCGATTGGTGCATTTTTTTTTATTTATTTAAATTTTGGTTCATGCGAGTAAGACCAGGCGCCCACTGTGATTTGTAGTCGCAGCGATCGTTTAGTCGCGAAAACGGAACGCATTGTTTTAGGTTAAAGTGTGCCCACTTTAACCTAAAACAACGCGTTAAATTTTTGCGACTAAACGATCACCATGACTAATCGCCCTTGGGCGCCTGGCCTTAGTGTTTCTTACTTCTCAAATTCTCGAGAATTTTTTTAATACTTCTACGAATTAAAATAATGGAAATTACAGTTGTTTTTAGAATACACAAGCATTTTAAAAATTTATTTTAAAGTTGTGCTTTAGAATACATAATGCATTTAACGCTGAGTTGCTCATTCAAGTACGTTTTTAAGTTATAAAATCATTTGCAACCGGAAAACTGCGTTTGTTTTCAGTACATATATGTGGGTTTTATCATAGATGATGCATCTTAAGTTGCTTTAAATTATTTGTCTTTTTGCCTATTGATTCGAATATACTAAGCTTACTCTTTAACCAGAGACCGGTTATTATCGAAATTATTTCCGTGTTTGATTATCATCATTATCATCATATCAGTATTTTTGTTTTCGTCTTCTTTCTTTATATAAATAACCCTTAACACTGCCAAATGTAGTTCATGATTATAACAAAGTTGTTGATGTGCTGGTGACAATCTTCCAAATTTTTCAAATCGCTCATAATAGCCATAATATCATGTTTAAATGAAATATCAAGATAATTCAATTTTACGGTGATAAGCTCTCAAATTTTTTCGGCTGGGCAACATCCATTTATTGTTATCAAGCCGAAGCTAGTCAGAATGATACGTAAATTTATTTATTTAAGTTTACAAAATTACTGTAGTTTTGACATTGAAAGAATTCCACGTATAACAAATATAAAATATACAAAATATTAGAATAGTTTTATCGTTACTTATTTTTTTGAGAATTCTCGAGAAATCATGAAATTCTCGAGAAACGAGAAATCAAAAAATAGAAAAATTCTCGGGAAATTTTCGAGAAAGATTTCTCGAGAAAAATTCTTATACGAGTGTATTAAAAAAAGTATGTGACACGTACTTTGAATGAATATAACTTCGATATTAAATGAGATATGATTAATCTTAAAATTTTAAATTAATGAAGAAAGATGTAAAATTTTTATAGTTACATAGTTACAATAATTTATTTAAAAAATACGCATTCTGGATCAGCAATTTCTAAGAATGTGGAGCAATAAAAATTCGAATAACGCAAATTACATGGTTATATTTAAGATTACATGGCATTTTATTTAAAGTTGTTAAATATTAGTATTTTTGGACTATAAATTCTATTTTCGATGGATTCTCATTAAATATTAGCCCGACATTTAGAGAATCCTGGAGTTTTATATGATACCTCTAATCGAGTTCCAAATTTTTAAATTAAAAAAATAAGAATCGATTTTTCTAGCATAACGGAAATTAAAAAGCTTGCTGTTTTTTCTATAATTAAAGAGTTTTCTTTTTAATAGTCCAATATACTTAAATTCTATCGGTTCTTTAATTATAGAATTTTCACATCACAAGCTATTAACTGAATAATTTTCTTTGAAACGACGCTTTGGTTTATGAAGCACTGCTTTTTTTTCTTGGCTTGGAGAAATCTTTTGTTATGTTATTTACAGATTATCTTAAAAATAATTATTTGTTTTAAAATAGTTTCACATTTGAATAATATCAACTTTTGTGCGTAGATTTGTATTCATTTTTTTAATAAAGTATAATATAAGAATAAAATGATTGAATAGAATAGAAGTTTTACATATATTATTATCACTTGTTGATGAAAACTATAATTTTCACATTGTTGTACTTGCGTTAGTTCTGTGACCTGTATTCATCAGTTAATTAAGTTTGCTTTTTGTGCGCACGAATCTTTATATATTATAGATTCAATTAACGTAACCGGGAATTGCATTTCAATGGTGGATGCATATACGAATTTCAAAGGTATTTCACAGTAATTTATTTGAATGGTGATATAATGCCAATATAGGAGCTTT
>JAOXNN020223749.1:0-14259 GCA_028571205.2 Hydropsyche betteni
AGTTAAGCGGCGTGTGTTGCAGTCAGGAGGTGGATGTTGTTGGTTTGGCGACTGTTTGGTCTTGTCGGATGTGGTTTGTGAGAATAATCGATTGTTTATGGGAAATGAGTTGATGGTTAAGTGTTCAAAGTTTTGTAGTAAATGTATAGAAGTTACTAGATAGAATCTAGTGTTTCTTAATGTGGGAAAAGCCAGCCCGTGGTACAGCGGTATATTGTGTAGTATCAATCGTAATGATGATGGTCCAAGCTGCGGATATGGCTAGAGTATGATTCCGTTTTTAACATGTCGATCGTCTAAAATTTGGTATTTAACCATTTGACCAAAAAAATGAGAGTTAAATCTCTCGTTAATGAGACGATTCCAAAAAATGGTTCCGATTACAAGCCCTACCTATCGTTCGCTATACAATAATATAATGTACCGGTGTCGTGATTGATTGTGACAATAATTACAATTGGTCGTCGGCGTTTGGTATACCAGTATGTGCTGAATGCGCGTTTGAATCTGTCTTCTTCCTATGTACCTACATCCTATCACTTCAGTTGTCTTCAGTTTCTGTTGTTGCTATGAGCAACAACACAAGGTGCTTCTTGGGTGTCGAAAGTATCCGCCAATACCATCAAACACCGGGTAAAACCTGGACCCGAAAAAAAAGTGGGAAAACCCATTGCCTCACCGGAAGACAAATTTAATTTTTTCGAGGGGCAGTTCTCAAATCATTAATATTTGTTTTGAAAAAAAAACGCATTTTAAATTTTTTTTTATATTGCAACCCTGATTTTCCGAAAAATGGTGGAAATTTATATTTGTATGAAAAGTTATTTCGGACAAAAAATATGAGCACTATTGGCTAAATAAGTGTGAGGTGACTACTTCAGCTGCAAGTACTTGTTATTGTGGATCGTTTGGGTACAATGGCTAGTTCTTTTTTTTATTTTTTAGGTAATTTTAAAATTTCGATAAGTGAGTGTAGAGTTTTTAGTCTGAAAGTGGAGAATGGTATAAATAAGGTTGAAAAAGCTATAATAGATTATTATTATAATATTTCTTTAACAGTTTAATTGCATTGATTTTTACTGATTTTCAAAGATGAACTTGAAGACGAACTATGAACATGTGGAGAAAATTTATCGAACTTCTGATGATCTTTTGTAGTGGACATAATTTAGACTACATACGATGATGATGCAACATCAGTTAATAGTCTCATCTTAAACACAAATCAACTAACTTCCAGTGCATCGGAATGTCCTCGCCTTACAATGCATATTATATAAACTGCGCATAATGATTATTATGACCTTTCCTTTACCATGTAATTAAAAACATGCAACCAACATCAAAAACTGCATATTATTCATCATAAAATACCTCTATAGAGTACCACCGATTCACCAAACAAACAAAATCCACACCAAACTCAAAAACCTTCCAATTATCCACGGAAGCGTGAGAGTTGATTTTCGAAAACGCTTTCAGGTTAGTTCCGGAACGGATTCGCCCCTTTCGTGTACTCTTGTTTTTTTTACCAACTTCATTCAGGCCGTCTCCATCTCCTGAACGTGAACATTCCCAAATGGAAGACGATGGAAACGTTTTCTGTGGGAAGCGTTGAACACAATTTCACGAGGGCAGTTGTGCGTGAAGCCAGCACGTACCGGAGGGCTACAAATTCATTCGCGCATAACCTTTTTGTACAACTCTGGTTAGGGTTACCAATCTTTTCGAATGTTGTGAAACCGTTCTTTTTTTAGTTTCGACATTGTGTGTAATTTGGGTAAAGCTGAAGTTGCACTATATGTTGAATTTAAGTTGGCGCTCTGTATAATGATCACCAGCTGTCAAATCGTGTGGATTTTTGTATCCAGTATAAAGTTATTACAAAATAATAGGGCTTATTTTCGATCCGAATACCTGAATGAATGAGATATATTTAGTATGTCTTGGAAAAAAACGTTTTCTTTCTAGCTCATTCGTGCATTCAGATTTTTGACTGATGGTAAGACATGCGGTATTAAATAAATACATTACGTTTTACTGCAACCTTCTACGTCCAGTTTTTCTAAAACAAAAGTGGAAGTAAACGTTATAGAATTTCAAAATAATATAGATCGCGCTTTACACTTGATACAGATCCACACGATCTGACAGCTGACGATTTGTATACAGGGCGCCAACTTAAATTTAACATATAGCGCAACTTCAGCTTTACCCCCTGGTTATGGCTACCGATATTTTCAAGATTATGAAACGGTTGTTTTTTTTATTTTTATCATCGTAATTTGTATAATATATTACAGAATTTTTTTTCTGATGTACCATAGAAGTAATATGTAATTAAGTAAAAATACACGATTTGATCTATCAAATGACTGTGTCACTTTTCGCTTAACTTCAATCAGAATCAGTGTATTTGACAAGCTTAAAACAATTAATTCTAAAAAAATTATACTACATATTGACAAATATATAATTTTCATTCGTTAGACTCATGAATAGAAAATGTTTACATAAAGTACTGAAATGGAATTCAAAAGAATATAAAAGAAAATAAAGAATACCGAAATAAAAAGACGTGTGAAGTGAATTACTTAAGAGAGACAAGAGTGGAAAAGGATCGGAAAGGTCTTATTGTTAATCCATTAGTCACTAATGATCAGTGAATGATCATGATGATTTTTACAGCTTTTTATATGATTTAAAATGGTGACCCTACACCCATTGTTAGATTTAAATTATGATCGTGATATGAAAATCATTACGGAGAATTCTAGGAATTATTCGATATATGAAATAGTAACGTTCCAATTCATATAACTGTTTAATATTTATTTATTTAAAAAAAAATACATTTCATAGTCTTTGTTTATTGTTACCTCATTTATGAGTAAAGTTACACATTGATATTTAAATAGATTTCAAGACAGTTCCGTTTTGATTATAACATAATATTATACTGCGGGAGATTCCAAGAAATTTTGTTATAAAATAAATAAAAATTAACAACTAACAAATATAGAAAAATCTATTTTAAAAATATAAGAAAAAACCAGTTACGTTTGTCGTTCTTTTATAATATTTTCAAACAATTTCGTTATTGTTTGTGGTTTCAGAACATAAACGCCACATTGTGGTAAAACGACTGTGTCATAATTCATCGTAACATTTCACTTCACAAAACCTATCAGGAAAACAATTAAAAAATATTCAAATAAAGTGGAAAACTTTTAAAACGAAACTGAAGGAATCGAAATGTTTCATCCCATTTAAAGAATTTTATGCTAAACGTCATAGTATACATATTTTATCAGGACCGTAGTACTATTCCTTATTAACCGTTTTTTCACCTTAAAAGTTTTCATATCAAATGATTTCAACTTCAGCTTTCAGCTTTTATACATTTCTAAACTATCGCATAAACCTGCTATTTTTTCCACACACAATGTGGCTATCTTGGAATCGAGAGTGACCAGACATTTGCCCAAACGACACGGGAAATTAGATGATGATTAACTTTCCCTTTACTGAGGAGGGTATGACAAAAACCCCATATTCACAACTTTCGAAATAACTCGATAATTAATCGGAATAAGCCAGTATATATGTATAGAGGATTCAAATATTTTTTCCACTGCGTAATAATCGACGTATTGCATTAGTCAATAGAGACGCTGTATAAGCATGATATTATAGACGTTAAGTGTAAAGGCATAAAGACCATATATGCATGAAGAATTATATATAGGGGATCGACGCGTCGTTTTAGAGTCGTGAGCGTCATCGACACAGACGACAGACGGCTAGACAGATGAACAGACAGACACACACACACACACAGAAATCCGTTATTATATATAGGGGATTTGTTAAATTCGAAGAGTAAAACGTCCAATTCGATGTGTAAAACTTCCAATTTTTAGTGCAAAACATCCAAATTGAAGCATAAAAAACTATAATATGTGAGTTACCGTCGGTGCGAGCCAGTGTCGCATGTGCCAGTGTCGTTCGGGCAAATTTCTGGGAATCGAATCGAAAAATGGTTCAAGGCCGCCGATTTCCGATCGAGTTTCTCGCATTTGCATAACACAACGCCGAGATGTAGGGCGTAGCCATTCTCGACGATCGCCCCTCTATCGCCCGGATAACCAAAATGTGACGAGAACGAAAAAAAAGAAAGATAAACTGGTTATACACGCGAATGAACCATGTATCCGTTGTTGATCGCGGCCCGGCAATGATCTACGATCGTTACGCAACGAGAGCCTTTTTCAAGATGGCGCCCGATCTATCATTCGTGATGGACGAGTTGCGATCGATCGGATGATTCATTCTCGCGTTTCGGATGTTGTATCGTTGTGGAATGTATGTTGTGATGTGTGTGTGTTTTTGATGTTGGAAGTTTCGATGGTCATTTGAAAAGGTGTCGTAGATGGTCGTATTGTTTGTAGCTTAACTTTTGTGGGATGAATCGTTGAAAAAAAGGGACATATCTTGAGGAGGTTGAATTTTTATGTCAAATAGTCTCAAATCTTATTATATAGTTAATAGATCCGATGTTAATAACATCGGCTGTGGATTTGTAAAGAAACGGAAAACGATAAAATGTGAAAATCCGATTGTGTATCCGATTTGAATATTTAATATTTAATTAATAAAATCAAAATAGTTCATTTGTTATTGTCACCAGACGTCATATAGGCAAAGCCAGTATTTATTAGATAATATGCAACATATTATAGACGTTACAAGAATATGCATAAAGACCATAGTCGCGAGCGCGACCGAAGTCGCGAGCGTCATTCAAACACACGGACATACAAATACAAATAGGATCATACAAATAGCAATGCCAAACCCCGTCGATACATGTTCGAATAGTATCCCGCCATACTTTAATACCCCAAAATTATTGCCAGTGCGGAAATTCGCGTAATGGATGGTTCGACATTTTTCGCACGGTCAATTAACGAACGGATACAAATTCCGCGCGATCGTCGCAAAAAAACGTTCGAAATGGAAACAGGTGGCAAAAAATAACAGCTTTTTTCGCGGAATTCGATACGAATCGGTAATTGTGCGAAAAAAATGGACGCGTGTCAAGCGGAGTTTATTTTTTTGCATTTTTTTTTACGTGCCGGCGAACGTTTCAGCTGAAACGTATTTCATTGAAGTTTCGACTTAACGTTTTGTTTACTTTTTCATTGATGTTGATGAATATGAAAAAATTTTCTTTGGCGTTTGTACGTACGAGTGTTATTGTTAAAAAAATTTAAAAATGCTTCAATTATCACTTTCATCTTTCATAATGGAAATTTTTAATATTTAAATTTGAGTTTTTTTTTTATTTTATAAATAGTTTTTATATTGAGGACTATTTTTTTGGTCAGTAACTATACATAAAAAAGTCAATAAAAAATAAAATTGAACTATTTACGAATGAAAATATTAAAATTCATTTTTCGATATGAAATTGTCAGTATTGTCATTATCAGTTCTCAAACGATCACTAATAAACATGCATCAACAACTGACATAAGTGAGTGACTGATCATTGAGTTCATATAATTTACTGATTTTTTATTCCTATTGACTGACCACACATACATATGTTATGCATCGTTTGTGAAATTGCTTACTTTGCGTACGACGCAAAAAGTTTTTCCTCATATGCGAACAATAAAGTGGGATGGCGCTTTTTTGATATATATTTTTCGCCAAAATTTGAACTTCTTCCTTTTCAATTCCTTATATCCATGGTTAGGTTTATTTTTTCTTCTTTGTTTTAAGCTCTGATTTTCATCTTAAAGTCTAAAGTTTCATTATTAAGTGAAAACGAAAAAGAAGTTCAAATTTCTAATAATGAAGGCAAGTTTTGAAAAACATCAACAAAACACCATTCCACTATATTGTTCGCGTACGATGCAAAAAAATTTTGCGTCATACAAGAAATAAAAAATTTCGCAAACGACGCAAATTTTCTGATTAATGGATTTATAATATTATACTTAACGATCCTTATTTATATCATAAACATTTAACTTATTTTACTGGCCAAAAATATGATCCGTTTACTGACCTATCAAATAAAACCCATTCTTATTTTCGTTTAAAAACGACGGAGTTGTTAAGCTCACTCCGATGGATATAAAACAACTAGTGGGTAAAGGGGTCGATCGTAAAAACATTTTAATTGAGATCGAACCACGCTTTACGGTCACAATTCGCATATAAATTACGAGCATTATAATAATAATGCCATAAAGGAATATAGATAACAAGATGTAACAACATAATTCTCGATTATGTAACAGTTTCCGCTCTACAAAGCAATGTTTTATAACAGAAAAATGAAGTTATGGATAAATATTACCAGTTATAGTTTTTTAAACTTTGTGATATCGAGTTGTGTTTTATGACTCATTTTATCGTTTAAATTTACGGGAAAATGTTAAATTTTTTACATGGAAAATTTATTTTTTATTTGAAATTTAATTTCGTGGATCCCTAGGGTTCAATGGATCCCCGTTTGGGAAATGCTGTTTTAAATATAGAAGATACCAGTGACGTTTAACCTTTTTGCATAATACATTCGATTTACTTTTTTACAACGCATTATACGTATAAGAAAAAATTTTTATTTTTTTTTCATTTCAATTTTTATAATAATCAGTTTCATGTTAAAGCCTTCTTGTTACATCCAAAGCTCTGATCTTTATTATCTATAGATATCTATCCAATTTATCTAGATACACATCTTATTTAATCGCTTAAGTTTAACTGTGCATCTCCCCAAAACTGCCACTCCTAAACTATCCCATAATAACCCCCATATCTGATCTTATGCACAATACCATCATCAAAGTCATCTTCACCAGTGGCGGATTTATTTTGCTAGGATGTAGGATGTCAAAAATTATTGGGCGAGTTCCAGACCTCCTCTCCCTACCCCTATTATGCATAAAATATTAAAATGGGAAAGAGTTGGTGCTATTGAACAAAAAAAAAACAGTCATTATTAATTTAATAGTTGGTTCAAAAAAATAATACATAAATGAGTTGTTTCAGAAAATAAAATGTGCTTTTTTACAAACTTTTTCTTTCAGAAAGTGATTCAACTTTCAAAATGTGTATTGAATTATAAAAAAAAAACTTTAATAATCCATCAATTTTTTTTTTTTCAATAATGATATGACCTCTCTGGGGCTCTGAAGCAAGTGCCTTTATCTTTCATAGGTAAATCCGCCACTGATTCTCACATTCAAACACAACTAAACTTTCATTCGTATTCTTTATTTCATTCATAAATTGGAACTCTTCTAGACATTAAGGAAGCTAACTTCAATTAACTTTAATTTAAATTTTCTAGTAATTCTGTTTTTTTTTTTACTAATTACCGTTTTACCAGTAAATTTAATTTTTTATGGAAAAAAACTAAAAAAACGTAAGCCTATTTGTAATCTAATATTTCTTCAAAAAAAATGTATACCTATACAACCCGACATTCTTTCAAATTTGTTTTCTGAAAAAAAAATATTCTAAGCACAAAAAAAATATTTGCTGATAAAAATTATAAATTTTCCGATAAATCCTCGAACTACTATTTGGGTAATTTACCAGTTTACCGTTAATGACCTATCTAAATACAGTAATCCCCCCTTAACGTCACGATAGGTTTGACATTATAGGGGGGGGATTTTAGGAAATCAATAAATGAAACATTTTCATTTTTCTTTTTTTTTTAGATATTTTTTACAAGTTGATTGTTTTGTTTTCAAATACATTTGAAAAAAAATTTGAATTCAAATGCATTTGACAAAAATGACATTATTGGGAGGGGGGCTGCAGACGTTATAGGGGGGACGTTTTACGGGGGATTACTGTAATAGACATGTAAACGCCACGTTATTAACTTACTATGTCATAACATCAAAAGAGGGAAGCATAACATCAAAAACAAACAAAAAATCGCAACACATCAAAAAAACTAATTTGGGAAATGCACCCGATCCACCCCCGCATATAAAAGTTTAATACATTTTTTCGGGCGAGGGATCCGTTTTAATTTTCTCGTTAGTGGCGTAAGTAACACGGATTTACGAACGCGTTAAACTTGAACCAACCCCACCATTAATATTCATCACGATGGATTCGTCGGGCCACGATTGCAGCCAGGACTATAATTCTTTTCCATTTTATTACGAGCGAGCTTCTAAACTTTAATATTGCGCGATTTATATGCGCCATAACCCGACCGAATCGAACGATTCGGTCGGATTCGCTTATTTCTAGTTTTTGCTATTGCGAAATGACGGAATTCGACCAAGAAATGGATTTTTGTTTATAATTTTTAGGTTATGTGTGGTTGGGTTAGGTCAAATCGAGTTTTTTATATAGATTTGATTGTGTGTATTTGGGTGAGTAATACTTTAATGATTTTTTTACTTAAGTGACAATTGAAAATATTTTTTGGATAAAGTGGTTGCAGGAAGTATATGTTTGAGGTTATGTTAGGTGCAGTGAGATTGGGTTATGTAAGTTAGTGAGGTTGGGTAAGTTAAAATGTGTATTTAGATACACTGAATTCAAATGAGTTTTGATATAAGGGATTATTGAAAATATTTTTAAGATCAAGTGTTCTTAAAGTGGTTGCAGAAAATATAAGTTTGAGGTTAAGCCAAGTGAGGCTAAAGTCAAGTGAGATTGGATTGATATTTTTTTTATTTTATTTTAATTGAAGTTGAAAATTTATGTCTGTTAACTTTGTATGGCTTAATTGTTTCTTTTGTATTACATTGAGATCGTAAAAAGATAAAATAGTTTTAATTAAATGCTATAAAATAATAGTTGATTATTTTAAATGGCAGGTAATAAAATGTTGTGAGAAGATTTAAAACATAAAATAATTATTAAAAGACGTAAATTCAGTTTATTTTATTCGTAGAAAAATAATTTATCTTGTTCTTAATATTTTTTGAATATCCTTTTTATTTTTAGATATTTCATAGAAGTCATATTTTAAAAAAAGTAATTTTCGATCTTTAATAAAACCTTCATTCTTTTCTTTAAAAAATTGTAAACATTTTTTTCAATGCATGATCTATTGACAAAAATTTATTTGTATTCCTGAAAAGAAAATGACTTCAAAGCATTACATCACACGTTTCAGCGATTTCAATTTTTTTAAATTATTCAAAATATAATATCAAAATTATAAATCTAAAATCAAACACACATCTTTCAATCAAAATCAACATAATTTTTTTTTTAATACAAAAATATATTTTCAAATTTCATATTCATTCCAAAAAATTCCAAAAAAAATCCCACGAAATAACTCAATCAAAAAAACCCACAAGCACTTTTCAACAAAACCACAAAAAATAAACCAAAAAAATACAAAAACGGGGGCACATCTCGGTGGGGCGCCATCGGGGCTGCGCCCCCACACCGCCTGTTTACCTTACGCCCACCCCATACACGTTTATACACCATCTATTATATATATGAGGTTATATGGGGGCGCGGGGGCGCAGCGCCCGTCCGACTGTCACTTTGAAATCGATAGTCATTTACGGCGGATATCGATATACGGACAGTGAAATGGACGGGCTTTTCTTCGGGAAATTCGGGGGCGTTTTCGTATGGGGGTTGTGTCGAAGTAATTTTTTTTTATGGTGAATTTCTTTTTTGTTTCATGTAAGAATATTTTTCGATCGATAGTTGCGAAATTCGGAATTATTTTGAAACTAAAAACAAATTTTGGAAATTTTAAATCTGGGTTATGTTAGTTCTGACTTTGACTCCACTAGAATTGAGAAGCGGACGAATTATAAGCGGAGTTGTAAAAACAACCAATTCAGACTCCTTTTTATTATTTTCCTGGGCTGTACTGACTCCAACTCCGTCTCTGTTGGAATCGAAGAGTAGTAACATTTTGTACAAAGTCGGAGTCATAAAAAATCTTTAATATTATGACCAAAACCAATAATTACCTCCCTTTCATACAGACTATCAAAACAAAGATCTTTTATTTTTCGTTGACATATCCATAGTCCTTCTATACAGACATTTTATACATTTTTTACAATTTTTCAGAAAACAAGCGGTTCTTTTTTAATCACTATTATTTCTATAACTTGCAAAAAAATTATATACTAGTACAACTGAAAGTATAAACTTTTGCAAGAAAATATGATTTTACTAAAATCATTCAGTTCAAAGTCGGATTTGATAAATTTTGAATCGAATGTACAACCCTGCTTTGAACAGCTTCAATTCTAAGAAAAATTGTCATTTAATATCATCTTTCTATAATATTATATAATATTATATTCACTGACAATTCCATATTTCACTTATCTTCATTGGTGAGAATCGATATGTCGAACTATTGCATAATAAACTGAATTGAAACTTTTCACTAAACAAAATTCTTTTATAATACAAAAAAAATCATATGATTACATACAAAATACATTTCGTAAAAATAAAACAAAGGGGAAAAAAATATTTTTTCCGAACTTAGTACGTAACCATCGTGAAATGGTTCGACCCGACAATAAAATGCGAAAGGATCTTTTGTAAATTTGTCGCGTTGAGACCCGTTTAGGTTTTTGGTCGTAAAATTGCGCGTTCCGAGCTCTTTTCTCGTTCGAATGTAAATTTCGCAAATGCAACGCGATTGCGTATGGCCGTACATGCGATTGTTATGCATGAGCGACCTGTCAAACGCTTTACGAACGCCCGTCGATTTTTCCCGCCTTTATATATAATATTATACTTATATACATATATTTTTTAATATATTTTCTTGATTTATAATTAGGAAATTTAATAAATTGTAAGTTATTTATGTTAATACGGATGCTTGTATTCAATATGCATGTAATGTGGCTCATCACCTCATAAACGTTCTCAATTGTCATTTGAATTGCGACAAATAAGGGTAACCATGCGTTCTGTTTCGACTGGAAAAATCTGTTTTCGCGCTTTCTACTTGTCCCGTCTTTTCACTTTTTTATTTGGCCGTTTTAGCCCGTCTACTAATGAACAGGAAAAAAATGATTTTTTTGTGTTTTTAATTTTTTATATGATTTTTGAAAATTGCATTATAAAAAAAATGGTTTGAAATCGTCTGAATTATTTCACACTATATAAATATTGTATTTTGAATAATGAGGTTTTAAATTTTTTATATCAAAAGTATAAGTACGACGACTAAAGTAGGTACAATTGAATACTTTTGAAAATACACTACTTTTATACAATTTGTTGTAAATATTGTTGCCACTCATAGTGCAGTTTGATTGTAATTTTATCCAAAATTTTAAATAAAATACAATGCAAACGACTTTGAATTTAATTTGAAAAAGGTTGAATTTGATTTAAAAAAGGTGAATTTGATTTGTAAAAGGCTGAATTCGATTTTTAAAAGGTTGACTTTGATTTGTAAACGGTTTAATTTTGAATGTAAAAGATATATAGATAAGTTGCACTATTTTTAGCGAGCCGTTCCATTTTGATTCCCAATAACTATGGTCACCCCAATCGAATTCAAATCGCATCGAATTCCCAGGGCCGCACTAATAAATTCGGCCAAACTTTACAATTAAACGATCCCGTTTTCGAATCCGCCAGTTTGTGTACACGCTAAAAGTCAAAAGACGTTTATCTTCCGTGACTTTGTGCGAACTGCAACGTTCTGCTTTTCTTCGGCTTTTCTATGTAAATTTCCAAAGTGATAAAAAATGCAATGGCGCCATTATACGTCCACTTTTATGCGCGAGAATATTGCGCTAATGCGATTTGTTCAAAAATAGAAATTTATCGCGAAACTTAATGTTATCTTGGGTATGAATTCATTTTGGAAAGATTTATTTAATTTATTTTTTTAGCCCGAAGTAATTTAATTTTTTATCTTGAGTTGAATTTATCGGAGCTATTTTTAAATTTTCCTATCGATGGGTGCTTTGAAATGTTTTGTTTAATAATTTATGGAAATTTTTCGAGTATAAAACAAACAAGAATTTTTTTCTATAAAACATGTTTATTTTATGTTAAAGCGTACAATTCGAGTTTGACTTTTGTTATCTTATAAATATAATTTATTAGACGGCAGAAACTTCGATAAAAGTTTCTCAATTTCACTGACTCAAATAAATATATAGATTCATTTTTTTACGAAATAATAACAGAACTTGAATTAATATTGATTTTCAAAGGAGACTCCGAAAATATAATTTTTTTTCTATTTGACTTATTTCAATTGTATTTTTACCACTTTTGACCCTTTTTTTGTTCAAATTTATTTTTTGTATTAAAAAAAACATATTTATTTTTAAATTTAAAAAGAAATTGTAAATATGGCGACATAAGAGAAATGTGCTTTAAGGCATTTTGGGCTATAAAAAATTAAAAATAATCGTTCCATGTTATCGTTGATTTGAATAAAACTTTCAAGTTGTTTATTTCAAATGCATTTGAAACAAATTCGAAAAATTTGAATTTATATGCATCTGAAAAAAATTACGTTACGCAAAAATTATTGGGGGGGGGAGTTAATGTATTTTAAAAAATACGTAAATACAGTAAACCCCCCCCCCTATAACATACACTTCTATAATTTCAAGTCATTTGCGCTAGTTAGCACGTAAAAATGTCAAAAAATAAATAAAATAAAAATTTTCGACTAACTAATTTCTTTTAAATAAAAAAACAAAATTGAAACACCTTAACCCCCTATAACGTGGTACCTATCTTGAAGTTATAATGGGGTATACTTTATAAAAAAAATCAAGGGTTTTTTTAACCCCCCATCGAAATTTCGTTATATTTTTATGCTCTATATGGGAAGGGTTCAAAACACAAAAAACCATATTCATCAGCAACGCATAAAACCCCACTGTAAGCTGTCACTCCTGTTCCCGCGCACCTCCGGCCATAAAACCCGAAACTTCGACCATTCCGCCGCCGCCATAAAAAAAACCGCCATGCACCTTCAAAAACCCCTTCATGCAAATACGTTTCAGCTTTCGACATGTAAACATTGTAGGAGGCGTGTAATTACCGCGCCGCCTCTCTAATATCTCCAGTAGTTAGCGGCGTGTTGTAAGACGCCTTTCATCGGCCATTACCGTTCTCGGGACGCGTTCGCACAGCGCACTTATCGTATTGATTCCATCTTTATTGTATCATCAGATCCCGCTTTACCGCCGGGGTAAATACGATCGTCTGACGTAAGATGTGACAACCTGAAATTTCTGGAGATTATATAATGATTTGAATAATGTGGGATTTCGATTTGGATCGATTCAGTTTGAATTAGCTTTGTTATGTGTGTGGAAAAATAATTATGTTTTTTTTTTTTAGTATACTATCGAGTTCAATCAATCAAACGTACCAAAAAAAATATTTTGAAAAAGAAAAAAACACTCCAGTATATTTTTAGGAATGGTATCTCCGTAAAAACTTATGTAAGCAATGCAACGTTTTCGCATATTTTTCGGAAGTTTGACGCAATCTGTCGATGTGTTGTACCTTTATGTTGGTGTTATTAAAATAATAAATTTTTGACGTCACCTGTCAAATATGAAAGTTGACGTGTTTTACTATATGCTTATGAAAGGCTAAGAAAGACGTTCATTTCTGATATCCAAGTGTCTCAATGTAGTTAAAAGGGGCGTTGAGGGTCATAAATATAAAATTTAGTAGCTCTAGTCATAAAAAAGCTCATTCTAAAAGATGTGAATCGAGGAGTTACCAGTTGAAAAAATAATTTTGATACGGATTTCAAATGTTGTCACAATGTTGTTCGAGTTTTTTATGAAAAACACAATTACACAAACATTGCGTAACATAAGCACAATCTTTTTAATATGCAAATATCAACTCATGTGTAGCTCTAAACCAGTGCTCCGCAATCGGTGTGCCGCGGCAGAATTCAATACATTTGAAATTTTACAATTTTTTATAATATTGTTTATTTTTCAATACAGTGGTCGAATGTATTTAAGCTTTTTCCCTGGCCATAAAATTTCCAAAAACTCAACAATGATTGTATTGTTGAAAAAATTGCAGGGAAATTCAATCTCTACACCCCCCCCCCCCCCATGAATTCGGTTTTTAATATTAAAGTATTATATTTTTAAAAGAACTTAATAACGAACGTATTTGTAAAAAAAAGTAACGCGGGACCATTTTGGGGGGGGGGGGGGGGGGGGGGGGGGGGGGGGGGGGGGGGGGGGGGGGGGGGGGGGG